>JABAYD010003532.1:0-15182 GCA_014822095.1 Diplotaxis tenuifolia
TTATTGATTCTGATAGAAATGTGTTTACAAAGGTGATCTTGACGATCTAATCGAAAGTACAATGATCAAATAAGATGATTACAATCAATGAAAAGTATTTGAGTCTTAGGTCTAAAAATGAGTCGAAGAGAGGATCCCTTTCTTTGATCTTCACCTCTCCTTAAATAGCTCTCAGCCGTACTTGAACGGTCCTAATTAACCTCCGAGATTTGCTCCGTTAGATAAGGGATTTGCAACAGTCTTCCTTTGACCGGGTCCTGCGCGTCCAGCCTGAGCTACCCGTGTTAGCTTCCTGTAAATGAGGTCCGGAGTGTGTTTCCGTGACCTGACTTGCGAGGGTTCCTTCTTTGGAAGACAGCCTCCGGCTTCTCTTTAACACCTTCTTGAGAGATCGATTGATAATGGGTTCATTATGACCCATTGTTAGCTCTTATTATTCTAACCCATTAGTCTTAGCTAACGGGCTATATTCGGGTCCAACAATGATGTTCCCAGGATACAGAGATACCCTGGTTTTGCTTAAATACAGTATTTGAGTTCAATATTTACTGGGTAAACCCCGTTAGTTTATTCCAGAGCCCATATAGCTTAGATCTATTACTGAAAATATCTATAGATAATTCAATGCTAGTTTTTTTTTTTGTGTTACTGAAAATATCTGGATAGTCCAGAAATGTTTTCCTTTTCTTTTTTCTTTTTATTAGGAGATAATTTTAACAAGTGCGCATTTTACAAAAATTGAATTATCTAGATATTTTCAGTATCACACAAAAAAAAAATTATGTAGATATTTTTTATAGAAAATTACCAAATCCCTTAAATTTTAAATTTGAACAAATGACAATCGGACAAAAAATCGGGCTCTGTAATCTGTATGTAGGTTAAAGAAAAAATAACAATCGGACAAAAATTCGGCTCAATGGCTTAGAAGTCCTTCGGAAGCATATGAGAAATATAAGTTCCGGATTTACTCACCAACAATTCCATAAAACTATGGTTTTGTGATCTCACAATACAAAGAACCAAACAACACTAGTTTTGGGAGAGGACTAATAGGTGACGTTGTTGGGGAGATTTCTGATGACGTTGCTCTTCATTCCGAGCTTAACACGCATTCTCGCTCCTCTTTTGTTCATCTCTCTCATCACTTTCATCCTCACTATGTTCTCCTTCGACTGCACTGTTGCTAGTCCCATGCTCTTGTACCTGCGTTTGTAATTAACATCCATCCAAATTAGTGAAAGAGAGGAGTAACAAGAGATGAACTCTAATAACTCTCTCAAAGACAGACCTCAAGGCTAGAGAGTAGACGATGTGCTTCTGAGAAGATGGTGGTGGCTTCTGTTTGTAGTAGCGCATGAACTCACGAGACCCCAGTGTCCTGGACGTTACTTTGTTCTCCTCTCTCTTGGTGATCACAAGCTCAGACCCACCAAAAAGCTCTACGGTATTAGCTGGTTCACCAGATACAACCATCTGGTTTTCACCTCCATTGGCGTAACTATACACATTCAAAATAAACAATAGCTCAAGCAAGATTCCGTGGTTAATAAGATACTCTTAACGGAGAAGAAGGTGTCAGAAACCTGCTGCTGTAGTCATAGAACTCTTCTAGCTCTGCATCTTCTTCATCACCACCATCACCATAGTGCACTTTGCAATGACTCTTTGCTTCCATATGTTTTCGAACAGCTTCCAAACTGCTGAAGGGATGGCACAGTTCATTGCAGTAGAGACAAATGAAGTCTCTCTTGACCTGTAATAGAAAACAAACATTTTTAACCTCTGTGAAGTGAACATCTGTGATGAGACAAAAACAACATACCTTGAGACCAACGTAGGTTAGAAACCCTTTAGGATCCTTGAGGTACTCGATATCAGGAATGAAGAACCCATGGAACTTATGCATATGAACCATGCACTTCTCTAGCGTCTTATGCTTTTTATCACACATCAAACAGCACGTCGGATCCAATTCAAACTCAATATCATCATCCTCATCCATATCTTCACCCTCCAAATCCTCGTCAGAATCAACCTCAACCCATTCATCTTCTTCTTCACTCTCTTCCTCAACCAAACCCTTAGGCTCCTTCTTGCGAGGAGGAGGAAGCTGCTTAATGATGGCTTTATCTCTCTCCTCTCCGTTGCTTGCCCCTTTCAAAAGGTGGCTCTTTGACTTGAGATGCTGCTCATGAGCTTTGCAACTCCTGTAAGCTTTGGTACAGACTCCACAAGTGTAGAGCATAGGTGTTTCCTTAGATTTGATCCTCTCCTGAGCAATTGCAGTTTGTCTAGCTTCAAACAAAGCTTTTGTAACTCCAGGAACACCAGCGATCTAACATTTTCACAACAATATTTCAAGTAAAATAAAACCACACTGTTCATCTAAAGTCTTGAGTCTTTCTTCTTCATAACAAATCATATCAACTCTGACGAGGCTACAATCATTAACGCATGGTAGATCACGTGCTCAGAGAAAACAAGTTAGCGAACAGCAGTTACGATGGCAATTTGGAAGAAACTAAACCAAGAATCAGCAGAGATTAACTGACCTTGTTCATCAAGAACATAGAAGAACCAAATCATATGAATATCTAAAGATTTACAGAAAAATATCATCGCAAATCATATAAACTGTTCAGACCAAGCGCTCATACCATTTTCCCGAGAAAACAAGCCAACGAACATTTCCAATTTAGGGAGAAATTAGAGAAAACATGATAGAATCACGATTCTCATAAGCATATCACTCCTACAACGCTATAATCAGCTAAAAACCTCGGAAAGAAGCTTGTCTCACGCACTCAAACGATTTTCCCGAGAAAACAAAGAAAAGCGGCAGAGATTGAAGAAGGACCTTGCGCTTGAGATTGTAACGGTGCCATTCGGATTTGTAATGGAGTTTCTGCTCAGCGTCGTCTTCGAACTCCTTGTTACATGAATTGCATGCTAAGCCTGACATCGCTTATGCCTAAGATTCGATTCAGAAATGAACAAGTTTGCCGTTATGGCTGAGATTTATTTATATTTGCGTGCTCGTAAGGCGGCAGAGGGAAGACGTGAAAGCCAAGTTTGTTACGGAAACGACGGTATGTGTTTGCGTAAGCGGGTGATGTATTATGGGTCGTGTCAAGATCCGTTTTGTTTTTTATATTAGGCCCAAAATGATATATTCAGGCCTGTTTCTTATTTATACCCCCCTATGGACCTTTTTTTTTTGTTTTGTTAACTCGAGATTTGTTGATTGATGAATGAATGACGAGTGAAAAGTTTACCAAGCCAACTCACTATGGGATACTACAGAAAACGTTAAAGAAGGATATGTAAGTCCCTACAAATTTTAGATTTTGTTTTTTTTTTTTTTAAGAAGAGACCGTCTCTTGGAAAAGAGAATGAGGTCTTGGTTATCAAGAAATTCAACCAATCTCTCTTGGCCAAGCAAGGATTGGCACCTGCTCATGATTGCTGATTCTCACTATACTTTGACCTGAACATTGAACTTGTTTTCCTTGTTTGCTTATGGTTTTTGGTTAGCAATCTCCAATGTTGTCGGTACGTTCATAAAGATCTATTGCTTTTTGAAATATTTTGACCTGAACATTGAACTCAAAAACCATTTCTATTAACTGTGTTACTACATTTTACCTAGCTCATCAGTAGTATCTCTACTCATCATAGGTAGTTATTTTTAACATGTCAGCCATATTATAAATATACATTTATTATGAAAACTTTTTTATTATGAAAACTTTGGCGGCTCACCTTTGAGAAATGGTCGGGACTGAAGATAAGTATTGAGAAGTCGACTATTTATCTTGCTGGTGTTGATGAAATAGAGGAGAATCGAATATTGTCAAGCTTTCTATTTGCCAAAGGGGATCTCCCAGTTCGTTACCTTGGATTGCCGTTGATGACAAAGGCTATGCGACAACAAGATTACCTTCCCTTGGTTGAAAAGATCAGGAGTAGAGTTAGCTCCTGGACCAGTAGATGTCTTTCTTATGCAGGACGGTTACAATTGATAAAAGCAGTGATCCTGAGCCTCGTTAACTTTTGGGCTTCATTTTATCTGCTTCCTATCAAGTGTATTCAAGAGATTGAAAGCATATGTGGAGCTTTTCTGTGGTCGGGACCAGATTTAAAAACAACTGGTGCAAAAGTGTCTTGGTCTACGGTATGTCAAGAGAAATCTGAGGGAGGGTTGGTAATCAGAGATCTTCGTGTGGTGAATAGAGTCAATATCCTAAAGCTCATTTGGAGACTGCTCTCAGGTACATCACTTTGGGGGAAATGGATTACAAGCAATCTGTTAAAGCATAAAAGTTTCTGGGAGATCAGTGAAACAACACAAGTGGGTTCTTGGATGTGGAAAAAGATTATTAAGATGAGGGATATTGCTAGGAGGTTTCATAAGAAAGAATTGGGTAATGGGAGACACACCTCTTTATGGTTTGATAACTGGTGTAACAGAGGAGTTCTGATATCGGAGCTGGGTGAGAGAGGCATTGTGGATATGGGTATTGCTAGAGAAGCTACTGTGGAGGATGGTCTTATGAGAGCAAGGCGAAGAAGGAGGCCTCGTTCTATGTTGCTAAAAGAAATTGAGGTAGATCTTGTCTCTGCAAAAAGTAAGTTGCGCATTGATGCAGAGGACATACATGTTTGGAGAAGAGGCTCAGGGTATAAACAAAGTTTCTCTACTCATGAGACGTGCTTACTAATGAGAACAGAGACGGAGAGGTGTGTTTGGTTTAAGGGAATATGGTTTCCTCAAGCAACTCCCAAGTTCGCGTTTGTGGCTTGGCTAGCTACAAAGAATAGACTATCAATGTTGGACCGTGTGTTTAAGTGGGATCCCGAGATTGACATTACTTGTGTGCTTTGCAGAAAAAAGCCGGAGTCCAGGAATCACTTATTCTTTGAGTGTGATTTTTCCTCTCAGGTTTGGGAATATCTTGCAAAAGGTATTCTGCTTATTGACCATTCAAATGATTGGGATGATGTTCTCTCTATTATTTCGGATGTGAGAATGGAAGATAAGAAGAGATTCTGTTTGAGATATGTTTTTCAGGCAGCTATTCGCGCCATTTGGAGGGAGCGTAACAAGATCAGACACAATGAGACTGCTTTGCCGTTGCTACGGTTATGAAATTGGTTGAGAAAAGAGTTAGGAATAAGTTGAGTATTATGAGAACAAGGAAGGGTTGGGAGAATTGCCTTCAGTTTTGGTTTAGTACCTGGGACTAGTTTTTCATTTTGTGTTAGATGATTGTTTTTATGATTCTATCAATAGGTTTACACTTGTTGTTAAAAGAGATTTTATTTTTTGAATAAATTTAACATTCATTCAAAAATAAAATAAAAAAATCTTGATATATTATATGGATAAAAAAAATCTTGATATATTATATGGATAACCTTTAAAATTTTACTAGCACATTATATGCTTTGGGGGTACGTCTTCAGTCGATGCATATCATATTTGAGTTTTCTTCTCCCAAAAAATACAACCAAGTATGGTACTGCGAAAGAGTCTCCAGAAACGTTGGACTTTACTATTTAAAATATTTACAAATAGGAGGATTGTGGTTGATTCAAAATGAAATGGAAATTGTAATGAATTATAAATATATATGAAAAATGCACCATGAATATAAATAGACCAGATAATGAACGCAACCGGTAAAATCCAAAACTTCATAATCATCTAAAATTGTATGCATATATAAGAAATTAGTGTCTTTACATTAACCAAAATACAGAAATAGGAGATACAATAAGCATCGAACTCAAACATAAGACACTTGATGTAAACAAGTCGCATTGCATTTTCTACCATCCACGAGCATCCAGTGCCTTTTTCTTGTTCACATGGCAAAGAAAAGTTTGATCACTCCCTTTATCCTCGTGAATTTATTGTCTCTCTAACTTCTTTCTGGTCGAAGCCATATTTCCTCACATCTTCATTTAATTCATATACTGACGGCACCACAAAAGTTATTATATCACTACAAAAATGTATAGATGAGTCAAAAAATCGATTCTCTATTTCCATGCCGCATGAGATATGATTACAAAATATACTCATTGGACCGCAACAAACAAAGTGGCTGCAGAGGGAAGTTTTAAAACAAGAACCCAAGTCTATAGATGTATCTATGTTTAATTTTTAACTAACAAACAATATCATCTATAGTTAGGGTTACTTTGGCTGTGTAACTCCAGAAGGAATTCGAGATACTTTTGTATCTTCTCTTGTTTAATGGAAAAAGTTTGCATGAGTGGGTGAGAGAGAGGATTAATCTCACGTAAAATTCGTAACCAGGAAATTAAAGAAGAAAAACAAAAGTAGTGTCTTTCACATGTTTCTCCTTTGTGTGTTCATTACTTTGCCACCACATCTAAAGTTATTTCTACCCTCTGATTTTTCTGTAAAAACTATTGTTACATTTATAGAAAAATTCATTACGAATACAGTAGCTATGTTAGGAAATAACAATTTACACAATACAATACGATTTCACGTCAGATTAAAGATTTAAATTGCTCTGCCTTTTGTAGGAGCACAGAAGTGATCTGTAATATGCTCAACTAATAGGTAACTTTCACTACTTATAACTTTAAGTAAATATGATAATCAAGTGGTGGTGGCCTAGATGTCTAGTACTGGTTCCTATTTATGAAGGAATTATCTTGTTAGTTTAGGTCAGAGATCACTTCCTTCAAGCTTAGAGTTATCTAATACCTCCCATTTGACACTAGGTGTCTAGTGGTTCCTCATGCTTCTAAAAGAAACTGAATAATATAATGAAGAAACGAAAATAACTATTGTTGCTGGCTTGCTGCCGAGACCAAAAGTTGTGAAATACATTTACAAAAGAAAAACAAATGCCACGTATAAATGGAAAGAGGCAAAATAAAAGAACTCATGATCTGACTTACTTTACCAAAAGTGCACACACAAACAAGCCTCCCTCGCATAAGGCCACTTTCACACTTCATATTTTCGTTATGTCTTGTATAAATCTTCATAGTTCATCATACACTACAAAGAGTTAGATACCAAATGTTCTCTTATTTCTCCACTTTCGTCTTCTCCTCATAACTATCCAAAATCATTTTTTATTTTCTTCTTCACTCTCTTTCTTTCGGGCTTCACTATGGCAACTGCCGCGGATAAAGGCAATGAACTCGACCACATCAAAAATGAAGCCGTTGATCTGGTAAATATACGTACTCTTTATTTTCTTCGGTATAATATGTATTATTAATCTTTGACCCGACTGATTTCAAAATATTATATATACACATATACTAACTAAATCGAGCTAATTTTATTCATTTCTTTTCAATTTCTTCAAAACATGATTATTTCATTTCTATTGTGAGCCCCACAGTTCCACTAGACTTCATAGCATGGCTTCATATCATATATAGGGCTCGAATCTAATATAAAGACGAGAGTAGATCAATTAAAAAACGATGTGCAAACATCACACAGTCGTATGCCTAGCTAACTAACTATCCTAGTCTTTTTCTCTTTTTACAATGTTAATTTTTTTTTTTTTTAAGTTGCTATCATTGTTTCTTTTTCTGCCTAGAAAGCATATGTTTTTCTTACATTAAGAAAGTACAATATCTCATATTCAAAACGTATTTTTCTTATCTAATGTTATGAACTTATGATAAATAAAGACAAACATGTATATTTAGATTTAAGCTCCCTACGACTTGTAGAGTTACTTATTTAATTTAAATTGTTAAATGCAAAAATGTTATCTTGAAAACTAAGGGAAAAAGAAGTAAAAAACATTAACATAAATGATGGGTACAGATTCGAATACCCATGGAAGAAGTTTTTGAAGAGCTGAAATGTACAAAACAAGGCCTTACATCAGACGAAGCTTCTTACCGTCTAGACCTTTTTGGTCCCAACAAGCTCGAAGAGAAGAAGGTTTCTTAATATTTCTCCTTAAAAAAAAACATTGTTGAAACTATTTTTTACGTTGTGACTTTGGTAACACGCAGAAAAGCAAAGTTTTAAAGTTTTTAGGGTTCATGTGGAACCCATTGTCGTGGGTGATGGAAGCGGCGGCTCTAATGGCAATCGCTTTGGCAAACGGAGGAGGACAGCCACCGGATTGGGAAGATTTTGTGGGAATAGTTTGTTTGCTATTCATCAACTCAACCATTAGTTTCATTGAAGAAAACAACGCTGGTAATGCTGCAGCCGCTCTCATGGCCGGTCTAGCCCGCAGAACAAAGGTTATACGTATAATGATCGTAGTGAATCTTCTTTTGTTGGGTATAAAACAAGAAGCGTAAATAGAAATCGACAAAATTGTTATAAAACGTAAGAATATTTTCTAGTAGATTAACCATACAATATTTTGTTTTCTCCTATTATTTTTAACAAGCACCTAGGTGGCTAGGTGATGATTGCTACAATGAAAAACATGAAAATTAAATATTTTTTAAACTACAAAATATTAGGTATAGACATTTAATGATTTAAGCAACCGTTTTGATCAGTTTTTTTTTTAGATTTTCAGATGATAAATTCTCTAAGATAGACCAAAATTTTTTTGTCACAAATATAAATTTTAAAAATAAAAATAACTAAAATAGACTTAAATGGATAATAAAAATAAGTAAATATTCATTTTAACCCATTGGGTTAATTAATCCTAGATTTTTTTATTTAGAGTTTGGGAGTGAGGTTTTGAAGAAAAAAAAATTTGAATTTAAATTGTTTTTTTTAAAAATTAAAATTTTCAAAATTTAAAATATTATTTTGATCATTCTAATTTTTGATGTTTATTTGATAAAAACATAAGGACGGTCTATTTGAAAGAATTGATTTTTCAGATTTTCTATACGACATTTATATAGGTTCATTACGATATTTTTTAATTGTTTGGCTCGAGTTCACTTTGATTTCTTCCGGATTTGGTTCAAAACAATGTTTACCCAATATTTTTTACTATCCAAAAATCTATATAATTATGAAAAATAGAAAATAATTGAAAGTATTTAAAAGATAATATTCGGCAAACTATTTAAATTATATAAATGTATCAAAAAGTATTTGAACTTACCCAAATTATGTATAAAAATATCAAACTCCCTAAAATACTTTAAAGTATACAAAGTAGTTGAATTTTAAAGTAATAAATGATTAATTGATTTTTTTGTATTTTCTCTTATATTATTAGTTCAGATTTTGATTCATATTTGATAATACTCAATATCATACATAGTCAGTTGACAAAAAAAATCATACAGTCAGTTTGGATTCAGATTTCGAGTTCAATTATGAACCCATAGGCCTAGAAAATATAATAATAAATTAAAAACACAAACACTTGTATACTAATCATCAGATTTTTTTTTTTTGTAATGAAGAATTAAGAACAAATAAAACTCTTTCTAAATTTCAAATTCAAAAAGTCGTCAAATCTAACATTTTCAAGGGTTTAAGTTAGAGATTTACGTCTAATAATGTTGTGCTAACGTTACATTAATGTGTTAAGTAAATATTCACAGTTTCAAGGGTTTATTGATGCTTTGATATTCGTGACAAAAAAACAAATAAATATAAAATTGATGCTTTGATATAATGAGTGCAGGTGCTCAGAGATTGTCGATGGAGCGAACAAGAGGCATCCATTCTCGTCCCCGGAGATATAATAACCGTCAAGCTCGGCGACATCATCCCCGCCGACGCACGTCTACTCGACGGCGATCCTCTCAAAATCGACCAATCATCTCTCACCGGTGAATCAATCCCCGTCACCAAAACCCCCGGCGATGAAATCTTCTCCGGCTCCACCTGCAAACAAGGCGAGATCGAGGCCATCGTCATCGCCACGGGAGTCCACACATTCTTCGGCAAAGCCGCTCACCTCGTCGACACCACGAACCAAACCGGACATTTCCAGCGAGTCATCACCTCGATCGGTAACTTCTGCATCTGCTCGATCGCCTTCGGAATCACCGTCGAACTCCTCGTGATGTATCCGATCCAACGCCGTAAGTACCGCGACGGAATCGATAACCTCCTCGTTTTGTTGATCGGAGGCGTTCCGATCGCTATGCCTAGCGTGTTGTCCGTTACGATGGCGGTTGGATCTCATAGATTGTCTCTGCAAGGAGCCGTGACGAAGAGGATGACTGCGATCGAGGAGATGGCTGGTATGGATGTTCTTTGTAGCGATAAAACTGGGACTCTTACGTTGAATAAGCTTACTGTTGACAGAAACTTAGTTGAGGTTTTTGGGGAAGGAGTTGATAGAGAACATGTTATCCTCTTGGCTGCGAGAGCATCGAGGATTGAGAATCAAGATTCGATTGATGCAGCTATTGTTGGAATGCTTGCTGATCCTAAAGAGGCTCGAGCTGGTGTGAGGGTAGTTCATTTCATGCCTTTTAACCCCGTGGATAAGAGAACTGCTTTGACGTATGTTGAGTCTGATGGAAGTTGGTTCCGCGCTAGCAAAGGAGCTCCAAAGCAGATACTAAACCTATGTAGTTGCAAGGAGGATGTTAAGAGGAAAGCTCATGGAGTGATTGATAAGTTTGCTGAGCGTGGACTTCGATCTTTAGCTGTTGCAAGACAGGTTTTTGTTCTCTATTATTATAAACTCTGTTGATTGTGTAATGTGGAGAAGTTCTTGTCTCATTGTGTCTTAATTGTTGGGTGCAGGAAGTTCCTGAGAAGAAGAAAGATGCTTCTGGTGGTCCATGGCAACTTGTAGGTCTCTTACCTTTGTTTGATCCTCCGAGGCATGACAGTGCGGAGACAATCAGGAGGGCTTTAAACCTTGGTGTTAATGTTAAGATGATAACCGGTAATAATCACATAGTTATTTTTTTTATGTTAATCCTAGTTTAGCTACACTTCATTTTGCTTGTATTTCTCACTGAAAACAGGGGACCAACTTGCAATTGGAAAAGAAACTGGTCGGAGGCTTGGAATGGGTACAAACATGTATCCTTCTTCTGCGCTGCTCGGACAAGAGAAAGATTTTTCCTTGGGTGCACTTCCTATTGATGAACTGATTGAGAAAGCTGATGGATTTGCAGAAGTCTTTCCAGGTAGATACACTTTAGCAGAAGGCTATATCTTTCTAATACATATGTGGATTATATTTCATTGATATTCTTCTGTGCACACGGAAAATTTGCAGAGCATAAGTATGAGATTGTGAGAAGGCTGCAACAAAGGAACCATATATGTGGTATGACTGGAGATGGTGTGAATGATGCCTCAGCTCTCAAAAGGGCGGATATTGGTATAGCTGTTGCTGGTGCTACTGATGCTGCCAGAGGCGCTTCTGATATCGTTCTATCAGAACCTGGACTTAGTGTCATCATCAGTGCAGTGCTCACCAGTCGAGCCATATTCCAAAGAATGAAAAACTACACTGTGAGTTAAAATTTTCAGAAAGTTTTACACAGACTCACTAATTAATCTTGACATCGTCTTTCTGTGTAGATCTATGCGGTTTCAAACACGATACGTATTGTGGTAAGTATACTTATTAGATCGCACAAGGTTTCATTTGGTTTGATGGTTACAGTCCTAATCGCAACATGGTGCAGTTTGGCTTCTTGTTCATTGCTCTACTATGGGAGTTTGATTTCGCGCCTTTCATGGTCCTGATCCTAGCAATCTTAAACGACGGTGAGGTTACTTTATAGAGTACTAACTGCATTTGACAGTGAGCTATGGATAAAAACTAACAGCAGTATTGCTACTTATAGGAGCAATCATGACAATATCAAAGGACAAAGTAAAGCCATCTCCACAGCCAGATAGCTGGAAACTCATAGAAATTTTCTCGACCGGAGTTGTGTTTGGTGGTTACCAGGCCTTAATGACTGTCGTTTTCTTCTGGGCGATGAAAGACACTAATATTTTCTCGGTATATACACTCTTACTCTCAGTTTATTTTCTATGCTAGTTCAATTAGCTTACTCTTTTGAGGATTTATGTAGAATATGTTTAGTGTGAGACCATTGAGTCAACGTCCTGAACAAATGATGGCTGCTCTGTATCTACAAGTTAGCATAACAAGTCAGGCTCTCATCTTCGTCACTAGATCCCGTAGCTGGTCCTACGTCGAACCCCCTGGTCTTCTCTTACTTGCTGCATTTGTCATAGCTCAACTGGTATGTAACAAAGGCTTTTCCTTTAACTCTTTTCACAAAAACAGAACAAAAAGTTTCATTATATTGTGTTGTTTACACTCTCAGGTGGCGACATTTATAGCGGTTTATGCGAACTGGAGTTTTGCCCGGATAGAAGGAGCAGGTTGGGGATGGGCTGGAGTGATCTGGCTATATAGTCTCCTGACGTACATCCCTCTGGACTTACTCAAGTTTGCGATCAGCTACATGTTGAGTGGCAAAGCTTGGTTAAACCTTCTTGAAAACAAGGTATTGATACCAAATCCACAAAAACCAGTGAAAATGTTGTTGTCGGTTAAATGATGGTTTCTATGTGTTAAATCATAAATAGACTGCCTTCACGACGAAGAAAGACTATGGTAAAGAGGAAAGAGAGGCTCAATGGGCTGCAGCTCAAAGAACCCTCCATGGACTTCAACCACGAGAGACAAACATCATCTTCAATGAAAAGAATTGTTACAGTGAACTCTCTGAGATCGCTGAACAGGCTAAACGCCGAGCTGAGGTTGCTAGGTAAAAACTAAATCATTCTATTTTCCATCGCACCATGATGTTTTTTCGCCTGTATCTTTCAGGTTGGTTGTTCACAAGTTTTTGGTAAATGATGAGATGTGGGTTTTGATGATATATATATGCAGGCTGAGAGAGCTAGACACATTAACAGGACAAGTAGAGTCAGTGGTTAAAGGACTTGACATAGATACGATTCAGCAACATTACACAGTCTAAGCTAGATTTTGCAACCAAATTAATCTACTTCGGTTATTTTCTAAGGTTATTATTAATTTAATTTAAAACAAAAGCAGTGTTGTGTAGACCTTAATACCAATGCTTTTTAGGATCTTTGGTTTTTAATTGTTTTTAATGGGTTTCTTAATGTTTTTTGGATTTAAAAAAAAAAAAAAGGAAATAATTAAGAACCGGTGCTTATTTAAGTTTCAGAAGAAGTGGTGATTAATGGGTTGCTTAATGTCTTATGGGACATGTGTAGCCCATTCATGATTTCGCGTCTATTTCTCTCTATTATTAAACATTATATGTTTTAAATTCTATATTTTAAATGTTATCTTTTAATATTTTTATATAAAAAATAAAATGTATCTTATGTAAAACATTCTAATTTAAATATTCTATGTTTTAAATGTTATCTTTTAATATGTCTTATATAATAAATAAAATTTATCTTATATAAAACAGTATTAATATTTTTTTTTAGGAATCCCAAAACAAGAAACTTGCATTGAAGACAATTTTTTTTTTTAGAAAACTCTTAAATAAAATATTTAACACACATTTATTTGTAAAAAAATGGTTAAAATACTCATTCCGGGTGCTAAGGATAATGGTGTTCTTAGTGCTTACCACTTTTCTTTATACACATTCTCAAATATCTTATTTACTAATTTAGTTTGCAAGGGTTTAGTATTTTAGGAGAAAAATCCTAGAAAAATGATTGAATGATCCAACAATAATCAAACACTAAAATCCTAAACAAACTTTTAGTTTGCTTTTCAGAGTTCATAATGTCAACAAACCAGAGTTTTACATTGTTAAACAACTTGAACCCGAGGTTGAGTAAATGGCGTGTGCAGGTGAAGCTGATTCAATCATGGAAACAAAATCCTCCCTACGCTGATTCATAATTCCAAATTTAAATTTATGTTTCCTATATATACTATGCGTTGAATTACATGTACATCATCTGATTTTTATAATATCAACAATTAGTACAAACAAACAAAAAAACATATGAAAAAATTAATACCCGTCCGGTTGGACAGGTAAGAGTCTAGTCTTAGTTAAAACCCTGCAATTGTATACCAAATTTAAAAGAACTAATTGAAACATATAACTGTATGTTTTAGTTAACTAGGAGTTTTTTTGCGCATAATAATTTTAAAAATAATTTACATTTAGACATTGTTATTTTGACATTTTTCGGAACTAGGGTCTTTAAAAAGGGATCATTCAAATGTTTCAGCTTGATGTCCACATGTCGGCTCTGTAAATGTGAATTTTATAATCTACTATTTGTATCTGGTTAATAGTTAGAATCAAAAGAAAATTGAACAACAAAATTTAAAATGGAGTAACGATATAATCAGGTTCAATCAACAAAATTAGATTATTAATAAAGGTATTTTTTTCAATAATTTCTATATTTCATTAAAAAAATTCATATATTTTCTTTTAATTTGTATAACTATTAATTTGATTTATTGATAAACAGAAAGAGCATCAGAAGTAAAAATGGTACGAAAATATCCCATAAAGCAACATAAGCATTTTTTTGGTTTAAAAAACATTTTCCCTTTTATTTATCTATTTTATGCTTCAAATTTTCCAATAGTGGCCTATAATAATAGCAATGTTATAAACTCATTAGTGTTGATGAGTCATAACTAAGAAGATCGGTCCAAGTCCATCTGTCAAAGATTCCAGACGCATGCCCATTAACCATAGACGGCTAGTGTTTATGTTTTACCTAATGTATTGGGCTTCGTATCCATCTATGTAATCTCATATATATATGTATGTAAGATCAATGAATGAGATATGACTTTTGCCTCTCCTCTTTCTCTCTCTAATTACAACACGTTATCAGCACGAATTTGCTCACAAAAACCCTAAGTTAATTTCGTGATCTCAAACCCCAAATCTCCCTCTCACCGGCGGCCACATAAAACCATAATCTTACCCAAACTTCAAAGAGGTCGTTCTCTCAAACCGTGAGGACTTAGAAAAGGATCAAGATATCAAATCGAATCCCTCGACGAGACGAATCAGTCGGTGCAAACGGATTGTCAATCTGACAATCAATGCACCCTCACGCTCAGTTTTAGTGTGCGCTGCAAATCCACATAAAACCCTAATTTCGGTGCAACTTCAAACCGTCCGATCTCTCAAAACCCTGAGGATCCAGACGACTATCCACATATCATTTTGAAGCTCAAGACGAGAGGAATCAGTTGCCGCAAACGGCTTGA
>JABAYD010003533.1:0-22477 GCA_014822095.1 Diplotaxis tenuifolia
CGTTCTTACGCAAATCTGGAATAAGACACCTTCTTGCTTTCCATCTCGTTTTTACATACTCTTATTTTTGTCATCGTTAACTTGATTGCTTTTGTGTGGTTTCGCAGATAGCCGGATCCTCTGGGAAGTTAGAGTTTACTCTAACTTTCTATTTTTACGGAAAATTGACAGTGCGGATTTCGGTTCCCACAATGATTTAGTGAGTTTTTCTAATGACACCAAATAATCATGAAATGGAAGAATGTAGCAAGAGTGTAAAGTGAAAATATTGTATATATATATATATATATGTGTGTGTGTGTGTGTGTGTGTGTTAAATGTTATTTATATGCGAAATAAGATTTATAGGAATAGTTAAGTTATAATATAGTTTTTAGCGTGTAAAAATAGGTGTCTATCTTTTTTTTTGTTTTCTATGTAAATACTTTTATATCGGAGGCCAAAACTTGAAATAATTCTTTATTTATTGTATTTATATTTGTACTAATCGATTTATCAATTTGAAAATAACCTTAATGTAAGTTAATATTTGTTGCTTGGGTTTCATTAGGCAGATTTTTGTATATGATTTTTTGTAAGTTTGAGTTTTGTTCATAAATGATGTGGCGTCGTCAATTGTGGAAATTCATTCGATGAATCTGATAATCCATTAAAGTCGCTCGTGGAGAATGCTTTCGATAAAATTATATCAGCTATTAAAAATGTAAGAGAAATTACATATTCATTTAATAAATAACAAAAAATACATAAAATGTAAGAGAAATTACATATGTAGCTTCCTACTGATGTGATTTGTTCGTTCAAGATGAACGTTGTTCTTGGCAAGACAAAGAGCACTCTGTGAATCACACCACACGCTGATGCTCTCCTGAGTATGACCAAACTCTTCGATCAAACCTTTCAGCCAAATACCTTCCTCTACTGCTTCAACCAATGCCATATATTCCGCTTTAGTAGTAGATAAGGCCACAATATCTTGCAACCCTGACCTCCAATACTGCCTCCTGCTGAAACATATAACCCGAAACGGATCTTCATCTGTCAAGATCAGATGAGAAATCTGAATCGCAGAAACCTTCAACAACAAACTTCTTTGACTTCTTGAATACAAACTTCATATCTTGAGTTCATTTTAGATATCGTAGCACCCACTTCACAGCACTCCAGTGATCAGAACTTGGATTACTCATAAACCGGCTTATCATCCAACAAAGTAAGCTAGGTCACACCTTGACCCAATCATCGCATATATGATACTGCCAATAGCGTTTGTATATGGTACATCATCTCCTACTGGTACTTGACCATCACCATCTTTGATTGCAGATAGTCTAAACTGAGAACCAATGGGAGTAGATACAAGCTTCGCTTTATACATATTGAACAACCGAATAATCTTCTCAACATAGCTTGACTGAGAAAGAGTTAGTCCTCCACCTTCTCGATCTCTTTTTATGTCCATTCCCAATATTCTTTTCCCAGGACCTAAGCCCTTCATTTCAAACCTGCTTGCTAATAACTCCTTCACTGTTTTGATCTCTTCAATATTCTTTGAGGCCAATAGCATGTCATCCACATACAAAAGTAAGTACAACTTATCACTATTCTTTGCTTCTTTGATATACACACAGTGATCATACTCACCCCTCACAAAACCTTGACTGACAACAAACTGATCGAAACATTTATTCCACTGTCTAGGCACTTGTTTAAGTCCATACAGAGCTTTGACAAGCTTACTGACATGTTCCTCCTTTCCCTTCACCACATATCCTTCAGGCTGCTCCATATAGATCTCTTCCTCTATGACACCGTGAAGAAATGCTGTCTTCAAATCAAGTTGTTCCAGCTCAAGATCTTCATTAACCACAATGGCTAGTAATAGCCTTATGGATACATGTTTCACAACCGGTTAGAATACTTATTGATAGTCGATTCCTTCCCTCTGTGAGTAGCCTTTTGTTACAAGTCTTGATTTGTGACGAGGCCTTTCCACTCCTGGTATTTCCGGTTTCTTTCTATATACCTATTTACACCCAGTGACTTTCCTATTTTTAGGTCTTTTCACTAATCTCCAAGTTCCATTTTTTTCCAGAGATTCCATTTCCTCATCCATTCCACCTCCCCAAAGTTCACTATCTCTGCTCTTCATAGCTTCCTGATAGTCTCTCGCTTCTTCTAGACTTACCTCTACAACAGCAACAAGCAAAAGCTACTAAGTCATAGTTGCCATATCTTGCAGGGGGTATAATATCTCTTCTAGGCCTGTCTCTGGCTATGTTCTAATCTTCATGAGTCTCGGTATGAGAATCATTGTTTTCTCCTGCTTCATCTTCTGAAGACCCAACAATCTTTACTTCCTCATTGTTAACCCTATCAACTTCATGGTTAAGGGTAACATAATCCATCAATCTTTACTTCCTCATTGCCAACCCTATAAACTTCATGATTAAGGGTAACAAAACTTCTTGTATCTGAATTTTTAGCTGACTCGGCTTCTTTAGATACCTCCTACATCCTTGTAAACTTTCTATTTGGTAAAGATCACGTTCCTGCTGATTATGCATTTCTTTTCCTCCAAGATCCAAACATTGTATCCTTTACACCAACTGGATAGCTTAAGAACACTCCTTTTACTTATCTAGGTTTTAGCTTTCCTTGATCTCTGTGTACATATGAAACTGAACCAAATCTCCTCATATTCTTATATCTAGGCTTCTTCCCCAACCATAACTCTTCTGGAATGTTATTATCAATGGCTGAGACGGCTGTTGAAACTGCTTCAGCCCAGAATTCTTCTTCAAGACCTGATTCATTCAGGAGACGCTTTCTCCATTATGGTTATGTTCAAGCGCTCTGCAACACCATTTTGTTGTGGTGTGTAGGCGCATGTTCTGTTTCTCTAAATACCCTGACTTTTGCAGTAGCCATCAAACTCGGTATTACAGAACTCGAGTTCGTTGTCTCTTCATAAGCACTAAAACTTCTTGTTGACTTGATTTTCCACAAGGTTCTTCCATTCACAGAACTTTACAAACGCTTCACTCTTTACAGCCAGGAAGAACACCCAAACTTTTCTGGAGAAATCATCAATAACCGAGAGGAAGTACTGCTTCTTTGAGATGCTTGGTGTGACGTTTTGTGAACCCCAGAGATCGGTATGAGTATACTTGAAAGCTTCTCCAGAGTTACGCTTTCCAATGTGAAAACTCGACTTCTTATGTTTTTCCATTATGCAATTTTTCACAGAAACTCAGGTCTCCTATCTTCTTCTTATCAAGGATACCTCTTCGTACAAGTATCTGTAGATTCTTCAAGCTCATATAACTCGGACGTCTATGCCACAACTCAGTTTCATCTTTAGACTTGTTAGCCAAGACATTGTTACTTTCACCTGCAATCACAGTCTCACCATCCAACAAATAAAGGGTTCCACACAACGTTCCTTGCAAAGCCATTCTACCATCTTTATAGAATCTAGTTTTTCCTCTACCTCCAGCATGATCAAAACCTAATCTATCCAGGGTTCCAGTAGAAATTAGATTCCTTTTTAGTTTAGGATACCTGACATTGTTCAAGATCTTTACTGTCCCTCCGTAAGTCTTGATCTTTATTGATTGTATTCCTTGTACTTACACTGAGAAATCATCTACAAGCTTCACTTGTCCAGAACTTACTTCTTCAAAGATCTCTAACCAATCACGTCTTGAGGTCATGTGGTATGAGCACCCAGAGTATATGACCCATTTATCTTGTTGTCACGAGTCCGATTCAGGTAAAACATCAATCACCACTGCTGCTTCTGCGGTATCTTCACCTTCAAGCTTCTTCTTGCGAAAATAACAGTCTATCTTCTTATGGCCCTCCTTCTTGCAGTACTATTTTTGATCCAGAACCGGATCTTGACCTGCTCTTCGACTGCTTGTTTCCTGAGTCTCTTTTCTCAGGTCTTTCCCTAGCTATGTAAGCGTCTCGGGATTATACTGAAGCATTTGGTTATAGGTTCTTCTTCAATTCAAGTTCCTTGACTTCACCGCATTCATCACAATTTCTATGGTGAGTGTATCTCTACCATACTTCAAGGTTTCCTTTAAAGGTTTGTATTGCGATGGAAGTGAGTTTAACATCAAGATTGCTTAAACTTCCTCCGTGACTTCTACATTTAAGCAACTCAATCCAGATACCAACTTTAAGAATTCATTAATATTCTGATAAGTCGACTTTGAATCCTATATTCTAAAGGTGTAGAGCTTATGTTGCACATGGATTTTATTTGGAAGGGTCTTACGATTGTATAACCTTTCAAGAGCTGTCCATATTGATGCAGCGGTTAAACAATTTTTAAGCTTTCGTAGAACACGATCCCCAAGATTCAGGATCAATAGGTTCATCGCCTTCTCAGCTCGTTCGAGCCTCTTAACTTCTTCTTTCTTCAATCTTTCTTGATATACATCTGGATTTTCCTCCTTCTTCATCGGTTACGGATCTGGAATCGATTCCTCCAGATTATCCTTCAATCCCAAGATCGAAAGGTGAGAGAGCATCCGATTCTTCCACATCGAGAAGTCACCTTGTCAAAGATCGCGACTTTGATCTTCGTCATCGAATCTTCCATCGAGCTCAGAGAACTTGGCTTTGATACCACTTTGTTAGGATCCTGAGCTCTGCAACACACAACTCTACACTTTATCTCTCAATGAATTTCACCAAGAAGAGAAGTTACGAAACGCAAAAGAAAGAACACACGATTATACGAGTTCAAGCCCTCTGTTAAGAGTAACAACCCTACGTCTTGGAGCTGTTCAATGTCACAGATTTTCATTATCTTTTTCTCTGATTCAAACACGAAGAATCCCTCTCTTGCTCACACAAATTCGCTCATAAGAGAGAAGGGATTAACCATATATACCTTTTATATATCAGGGACTAATTACAACATTAAACTGACTAAACATTAGTCATAAACCATAAACTAAACTACCTTCTTGAACCAAACTTAACCGCCTTCTCCAGTATTCAATTTAATTGACAATCCATGTCTGGTTTAAGCTTTGCCGGATTGAATTGTCCATCACCAAAGTATAACAGTAATAAAACTTGAATATTGAATTATCTTGGCAAAAACCTCATGATATATGTCTTTACTCTTTACATGTTATGGTTCTCATCCACAAATATAAATCAGATGAGTCGAGTCATGCTTGAGGTAGCGATATTTATGGGAGAGTCTTTACATCTTATCCCGTTTGTCTAGCTTTCAAAACTCGGATTTGCTTTATTTTCGTCTTTACTTGTCAAGTACTTCCGGTTGAGAAGTTCTACATTCGATAATCGGTTTTCTGTTATTGATCAATGACCTTAAGGTCTGTTTATATACAACTTTGATTCACCTAATTCTATCTAGTAAAGGAAAACATATAAGGAAATATTATGTTCCTAATCCTATATCGTATAGGATATCATATTATCCCAATACCCCCCCCCTCAAGTTGGAGCGTAAAGGTCTCGAATGCCCAACTTGTAGAGGAAAATGTCGAACTCCTTTCTTCCTTGTGCCTTTGTAAGAATATCCGCAAGTTGTTCTTTTGAAGAGACATGCTCTGTTTCGATCGTTCTTTTGATGATAAAATCACGTATAAAATGACACTCCGCCTCAACATGTTTTGTTCGTTCGTGAAATACTGGGTTGGAGGCTAGGTAGATTGCTGATTGATTGTCACATTTGAGAGTCATTGGTTTTGAGTGGTTAATGCCGAAATCTTGAAGAAGTCGTTTGATCCATATGAGTTCTTTAAGAACTTCAGTCATAGCTCTATATTCCGCCTCCGTTGATGATAGTGAGACTGTATCTTGTTTTTGTGATTTCCATGAAACAACAGAAGTCCCAATTTGGACGAGCCATCCGGTGACAGATCGTCGAGAAGCAGAGCATCCAGCCCAGTCCGAATCAGACCATCCGGTGACATGTAATGGAGAGGCCGCGCGTAACATGATTCCTTGTCCAATTGTTCCTTTAAGATATCGGATCACATGAATAGCCGCTTCCCAATGTTTGATGTGAGGTGCTTGCATAAATTGTGTCAAGACGTGGATTGAATATCCGAGATCAGGTCGTGTTGAGGCAAGGTAAACCAATCGTCCAACCAGACGCCGGTATTTGCCAGGATCGGGGAGGAGTGTTCCTTTTTCTTCTTCTTCTTCAAGATGATGTCGTTGATCGAGTGGAAAACCGGCTGGCTTACATCCAAGCATGACGATTTCGTTGATGATATCCAAGCAATACTTTCTTTGACAGAGGTAGAAGCCATCGGTGCTACGAAATATTTAAGTACTCCAAGATCTTTCATGTGGAAACATGTTGATAGGTATGTCTTAAAATCGGAAATAAAAGAGGCTGAGTTTCCGGCGATAATTAGATCGTCGACGTAGACCAATACACGGAGAGTATTGCCGTTTTTGTTGTAAACAAATAAAGAATAATCGCTTCTTGACTGACTAAATCCGAAGGCTCGAAGAGCGTGTGTTAATTTTGCGAACCAGCATCTAGGAGCTTGTTTGAGACCGTATAATGATTTTCGTAAGCGGCATACGCGATTGTCCGAGTCTGATCTGAATCCTGGAGGTAGTTTGATATAAACTTCTTCGTCGAGATCGCCGTGAAGAAAAGCATTGTGGACGTCCATTTGGTGGACTTCGTAGTCTTGTTTTGCTGCTATATCGAGGAATATGCGGACCGTAGTCATCTTGGCTACCGGGGCGAAGGTTTCTCCGTAATCAATGCCCTCAACTTGGTTGTTGCCGAGAACGACAAGTCGTGCTTTATATCTTTCTAGAGTTCCGTCAGCTTTGAGTTTGATACGAAAGACCCATTTACATCCAAGAGCGATTTTACCCGGAGGAAGTTCTTGGATGTCCCATGTCTCGTTGAGTTCTAACGCATCTATTTCGAGTCGCATAGCTTCTCGCCAAGCTTTATCACTCATTGCTTCCTTGTATGAGCGAGGTTCTGTGGCTATGGAGAGGGCTACTAGATAGCTGCGATGAGCTTGAGAAAATCGATCATAAATATGATAGTTAGAAAGTGGGTGGTCCGTACCTGAGGTCAATGATGGAGGAGTGGTCGTGAGGGTGGTGACGGTGACTGTGTTGATCGAGATTGTACTGGTTGAGGCCGGTGAGATCGTATCTGTAACGTAGTCTGCTAGTTTCAGTGGTGGTTTCTTGGTTCTGAAACCACGTCCAAGTTGTTCAATATCTTCCGTTGGTGATGTAACATCAGATGGTATGTTGGTATGGTTCGATGTTTCGTCTATTGGGGTAGGGTTTGAGGTTTCGTTGTTCGAGGTAATGGGTTCAAGGTCATCGTCATCAGGTAATGTCGGAAAGGAGTTTAATTCCCGGATTTGTGTTTCAGGGGCTGTTGTGGTTTCTAGATATGGAAAAACGTCTTCTTGAAATAAGACATCGCGAGAGATGAAAATTTCTTCTCTTTCGATATCATAGAGACGCCATCCTTTCTTGCCGTAGGGGTATCCCAAGAAAACACAACGCCGGCTTCGAGAAGCGAATTTATCGCCTTGATGATGCTGGTTATGTGCGTAGCATAGGCAGCCGAAGACTCGTATTTGGTCTAGTATAGGTGGTCGGTTGAATAGTAGTTCGAAAGGTGTCTTGTCGTTTAAGATCTTTGTCGGAGTTCTATTAATGAGGTAGCAGGCTGCTAG
This sequence comes from Diplotaxis tenuifolia, assembly GCA_014822095.1. Lineage (NCBI taxonomy): Eukaryota > Viridiplantae > Streptophyta > Magnoliopsida > Brassicales > Brassicaceae > Diplotaxis > Diplotaxis tenuifolia. The sequence continues at coordinate 7,725 of JABAYD010003533.1, forward strand.
AGCACATTCTGCCCAAAATTCAATCGGTAACCCGGCTTGAAAACGAAGAGCTCGAGCTACGTTCAGTATGTGCCTGTGTTTTCGTTCAACGCGTCCATTTTGTTGTGGTGTTGCAACACAAGAAGTCTCGTGTAAAATACCTTCCTGGCGAAAATATTTTGTTAAGCACATGAATTCCGTTCCGTTGTCGCTTCGAATTGTCTTGATATTGTAGTTGAAATGACGTTTTACAAGTGCTATAAACTCTTGTAGTCGTGCAGCTACTTCGGTTTTATCAGGTAGGAGGTATAACCATACTGCTCGAGAATAGTCATCGACTATTGTTAAGAAGTATCGTGATCCACAAAATGCAGCGGTGCGGTAAGGTCCCCAAAGATCACAGTGTTTTAACTCAAAAGAAGTAGATGCTTTATTATAACTATCGGGAAAAGGGTTTCTTGTTTGTTTTGAACGAAAACAGACATCACAATTTGAGAAGCATAGTTTGCTACTAGATTTTAGACGAACATTTGGAAGTGAGGCCACAACGCGAGATGATGGATGACCGAGACGTCGGTGCCAGAGAACGCCTTCGTCTGATGTTGTTGTCTGAAACGCAGTCACAGTCTCGAAACCTCGGAAGTGGTACAGTCCTTCACCCTCACGTTCACCCGCTCCAATCAGCGTCCTCGTGGTGCGGTCCTGCAAAACGATAAGTTTATCAGTTACTTGGCCAACTAGAGAATGATCAGTTAATAATTGTCCGAAAGATATAAGATTCGTGTGAAACTCATCCACATAATACACATTTTGTAAGTGTATATGGGATGTTAGTTTAATGGTGCCCTGTTGGGTGGACAAGACATCGGCGCCTGCGGCGACTGTTACAGAGACTGGTGTAACTGGTCGGATATTGGTAAGAAGATCCAGTCTACCAGTCATATGATGTGTGGCTCCCGTGTCTAGGATCCACCGAGTTTCATTGTTCTTACCACTGAGTCTTGTATCAGATCGTGTCTTTTGAGAGTTGATAAGGGTCACTAGTGTATGCCATTAAGCGTCGGTTAAGCCTGCGAATCCTTGTCGGTCTGTTTCGATTAAAGCCGTATTAGCTTTAAGCTGTGTTGATGAAGAAGCTATTTGAGAAGAGTTTGCTTGTGTCGTGTTTGTTGTTTCTGTCGATGTTGTGTTGGTTTGTCCTCCTTGATAAATATTTCTGTTCTTTGGTCTAGATCCCCACCATTCGGGAAATCCGATGATACGAAAACAGCCTGTTGCTCGATGACCTAAACGGCCACAAGCGGTACAAGTAACATTGGCGTTTGGATTGATGTATCTTGGTCGAGAGTTGTTGTTTGAGTTTGTTTGTCGAGAGCTGTCGTAGTTCTGGTTTTGTTGTCGAGAAGTTGAAGAAGACGATGTCTGGGCTGCAAAGCTGAGTGCGGCTGGTGGTTCTTTCTGTGAGTTTTGTTGAACCGTCTCGTTTTGGACTATGATTTGGTAGACTGTGTCGAGATCTGGAATAGGAGTTTGAGCGCAAATCTGTGATCGTACCGATCCGTGAGTTGCATCATCAAGACCAAAGAGAAAGTCGTGTACTCTTATAGTATCACGTTCTTTTTCTTGAGCTTCTTGAAGATTGCAGCTACAATTTCCACACTTGCAGGTTTTTGGCGTTAGACATTCTGCCATAGCATCCCAGATTTTTGTTAGTCTACCAAAGTAGTCTTCTATTGTTGATCCGGATTGACGACAAGTTGCAAGAGAGGCGCGTAGTTGCTGGTAGCGAGCTCCGCTTTTGAGTGCAAATCGCCGTTTGATATGTTCCCATAGGTCTTTAGCTTCTTCTCTGTGAGATATATTGGAACGTAACTTGGGTTCGATTGTCAATTTAATCCAATTGACAAGGAGATGATTATTCGCCATCCAGTCTTCATAATCGAAAGAGTCGGTAGATGGTTTCGGTATAGTGCCATTGATGAATGCAAATTTCTTTCGTGCGCTTAACGCAACACGTAGATTTTGTGCCCATTCATCATAGTTCCGTCCGTTGAGTAAAGGCTGAGAGATAATAGCTCCAAGATTATCATTAGCCGATAAATCATACGATGATATTGTTTTCCGGGTCGGTGTTGTTGTTGCAACAATTCCTGCCATTGTCGTTTAACAGCAAGGTTTTGTTGGAAATTTGTCGAGGTTTTTAAAGAGGTATGTCGGTTTCGAAAGGTCGCAAGTCGATAAAAAAAAAATTTGATTTCAGGTTCGTGGCTCTGATACCATGAGAAGTTCTATATTCGATAATCGGTTTTCTGTTATTGATCAATGACCTTAAGGTCTGTTTATATACAACTTTGATTCACCTAATTTTATCTAGTAAAGGAAAACATATAAGGAAATATTATGTTCCTAATCCTATATCGTATAGGATATCATATTATCCCAATACCGGTCTTTACATCAAAATATATATTTTTTAACTGTGGCCTTAAATCAAAATAAAATTATTTTCTCAAATCTTCTATTTTCTAAGAGCAAAAAGAAAATAATGAGACCATTTACTTGGTTTTAAGCAGCCCGAAGAGTGGCCAGTTAGATTTACAGATGCTACAGATTTGATTTACAAATTGTTTCCATTAAAGGAAACTACACAATTTATTTACGTTATACTAACAAACAAATATCTACTAATAAATCCATTTCAAGAAATTTATCCGTTGAAAGAAGAAAGCATCTGTGACAAAAAAAAAAGAAAAAAGAAAGAAAAAAGCATATACAATGGCAACTGGTCCGTGAATGCATTTACGCATGGGATATCCAACTCAAAAAAGTAATTAAAATAAGAAAACTGTATATTCGGAACAAACAAGGTGCATGCATTAGGAGTGGGCATTTCGGTTTAGGTTTAGTTTCGGTTTCTGTTTGGGTTCGGTTTTAGTTTGGGTAATTTGAATTTTATAAAACTCGATCCAATTAAAACCAAAGTAGCTTTGGTTTGGGTTTGGTTCTGGTTTAGTTTGGTTCGGTTTAGTTCGGTTTAGATTTAGTTTGGTTTATTTTATTATGAGTTCGGGTTGGTTATAAAATATGATGGCATCAGTTTTATCAAAAAAATAATCAACTTATAAAAGATAAAGTAGGAATATAAACTTTGATATAGTTAAAAAAATCATTACTGAAAGTAAAAAATAATGTATCCAAAAACTAAAAATATCGAATATGGTCTAATTGAACAAATCTTCACTAAATTATAAAGCCAACAAAAATCAAAATCTTTAACTAAACTTTAACTAAAATTGACAATAAATTAATATACATATATATATATCGGTTTGGTTCGGTTTGGTTCGGTTTAAACCCAAACCAAACCAAACCATTCGGGTTGAGTAAAACATGAACCATTTGGGTTATTAAAGAGTTCGGTCTGGTTTGGATCGGTTTAACTTCGGGTGGATTGGTTCGGTTCGGTTCGGTCTGGGTTTTTTGCCCACCCCTAGCATGCATACACCATCTTAACATTTACCACAAAAATATAAGAAAAGTAAAAGAACCTAACATTTATCATTCTATATAGTAATTATTTTTCATTCTTTATTTATAACTGGGAATTTTTTTCATCAAATTAAAATATTTACTAATTTCTCTAACGATATTTTGTGAATTAATAGCTTTCCAGAAACATATTGGTCAGTTTTGAACCCATTTATCACATATATATATAATATGTAAGGGTTTAAGAAATAAAACGATATATGCCCTTTTTCAAAAAAAAAAAGAAATAAAACGATATATAAAAGTCAACTAAAATATCGTCTAAGAAATAGAATTACAAAAAAAAAAATAGAAATAGAAATTACAACAAAAAACTTGAAAAGTCTCTCATAATCTCATCTCTCTCACTGACAAGCTAATATATATAGGATATGAATACACACTGTACAAGGAGAAAAATCCCAACTTTCCGTCTCTTACTCTCTCTCATAACTCTCACTCATCAAATTTATTCGATCTAGAGAAAATGGCTAACAAGCAATTGTCTTTGCACGTTGTGGGTCAGACTCTATTGGTGCTGTTGTTGTCATGTTTTGTTAATTACAGTGTCTGTAAACAGATCAAAACCTATAAGCTCACCAGAGGAAAATTGTCTGTTACATTCACTAACTATGGTGCTGTCATGACCTCTCTTCTTCTCCCAGATAGACATGGTTTCTCTCTCTATCTCTTTCTCCCCTCTCCTCTCTCTTCTCTTCCCATTTTCTGATTTAGATCTGATTTTGTTTTTCTTCTAATGTGATTCAGAAAGGCAAGATGATGTTGTTCTTGGATTTGATACTGTTGATGCTTACAAGGTAATATTTTTTTATTAATTTTGGATTTATTTTTTCATGTTATAACTTTTTGGTGAAAAACATATATGGTTTGGATAGAACCTAATGTTCGGCTCAAGAGCACCAAACTCATCGTCACGTCTTCCAAAGTGTTCAGTTATTAAAAGAATAATATAATTATTATAAAAGTGAACGATTTTTCTATTTTCTTTATATTATAATCTCACTAGTTGCGAATCCCACTTGATTTAGGCGTTACATATTGAGCACAAAAAAATATAATTACGTATTTTTCATTTTTTTATACTAGAATGATACAACTTATTTTGGGGCAGTCGTGGGAAGAGTGGCTAATAGAATTGGAGGTGCTAAGTTCGAGCTGAATGGCCAATTATACAAGACTGATCCCAACGAAGGCCATAACACTCTACATGGTACCCTTTTCACTTGATTTCATTTATATTTTGAAATAGTTTTTATCAGATATGAAAATGTTAATAATGGTTATTTCAGGTGGTACAAAGGGATTCGGCGATGTGATTTGGTCAGTCCAAAACTACGTTCCCACTAGCCATATCACGTTCAAATACAATAGCTTCGACGGTGAAGAAGGTATTATTAACCATACTAATTGGACGGCGAGATAATAATTGGACATTTTGGACTTTTTTGGATTATATTAATTACATTCATAATAGTTAAATAAAATTATAATAACGACAAAAAATAAATAAAATTATAAATAATTGAATATGACAGGATTCCCTGGGAACGTGACTGTGAAAGTGACATACATGTTGATCGGAGAAAACAAACTGGCTGTGAAAATGGAAGCAAAGCCACTCAACAAAGCCACACCGATCGACTTAGCCCTCCACACATACTGGAACCTCCATGGCCACAACTCCGGCGACATCCTCTCCCACAAAATCCAGCTTTTCGCCAGCAAAATCACTCCCGTCGACGAAGAACTCATCCCCACCGGCGACATCACCTCAATCGAAGGAACTCCTTACGACTTCCTCGAGCCTCGCGAGATAGGAAGCCGGATCCACGAGTTGCCCGGCGGCTACGACATCAACTACGTCATCGACGGGATTGTCGGGAAGCATCTGAGAAAAACCGCTGTCGTGTCGGAGGAAGTGACCGGAAGAAAGATGGAGCTGTGGACGAACCAGCCAGGTGTTCAGTTCTACACGAGTAATCTGCTGACAAGTGTTGTCGGGAAAGGGAACGCGGTCTATAAGAAGTACGCAGGTTTGTGTCTGGAGACGCAAGGGTTTCCAGATTCCGTGAACCACAAGAATTTCCCGTCGCAGATTGTGAACCCTGGAGAGAGCTACTTGCATGTTATGCTCTTTAGGTTCACTGCTCATTGATAGGACCGAGTCGGGTTCTACAAGGTCTGGTCGGGTTTTAAAGTTTATTGTTTACGATGATTAATAAATGAGAAGTGTGTTTAGTACCATACATTGGTTTTTCTAAGGAACAAGAGGGAAGATGTTAGAATTATGAATGATATCTGAATAAAAGAGGTTGAAGTTGAGACAGTCCCAGAAGCGAGAGAGCCCAAACCTCTCATGTTTTGGTGACTTCAGGTGACACAATTGCAGATCCTTCAACTCTTCGTCAAACTTTTGCTTCACCATTATCACCTGTTCAATGTCAATATAAAAACTCAAGCTCTCGTAACAAAACTGGAAATGTATCTGATAATTTTTTTTTTACCTGAGATGTGTTTATGCCTAGCGTTTCTGTCGATGAATCGTTTGGAATTCGAGCTGTACTTTGAAAGTCTCTGGGAAGACAAGACCGGAAGTCAAGTGCACATTGTAAGATGTTCTCTATGATGTTTGATATGACGCGGCTTTCATCAGATAGAAAACATCTGCAAGTGGTTTTGACTACGGTCAGTTTCATTCTATTATTTTATTTCCAGTGAGTGATCAGGTCAGTCAAATTACACAGCCACGAAAATTTTGAAGCTGATAGCAAAACAAGACTTACATGCGCAGAGCTTCACTTAGATAAGCCATATGCACAGACTCAAGATCCATCATATCCTTGACCTGAAAAAAAAAAAAAAGAAGTGGGGTGTGTAATTCTTATGCAGGAAACTAACTGAACAAGAAACTGCCAGTAAAATTGTAATTAAAGATTGCACTATGCATTTTAATTTCAGAGTAGATAAGCGATGATGTTAAACCAGTACCAATAAGCTTATAGTGACAAGTTCGCTTAAAAGAAAGAATCCTACTTTTAGGTAACGCAACATTTCATCAGGCCATCACATAAGCATATTTTTATATTTTGACCAAATAAACTGTAGAGCCCGGACCTTATGCTTCAGGGAATGAAGGAACTTGGACCATGATACGTGAGACAACTCCGAATGTACATATTGCTGTAGTGTTGATACAAAATGGTTGATCTGATGCCTAGCACAGAGATAAAGACGTTAAAGATATCAAGGAGAACCTAGAGACTCTATCATCTGAACAATACTGCGTATCATACAAGCACAGTGATGAAGGAAAAAATACATATGCTTATCAAAAGACATTTGACATTTTCAAAGGTATTGCATAGATTGAAATCAATGCTTTCTGTTTCTCTTATAACTGCTCATGCACCAGAATAAATATGATTACTATACACACCCAAGCTCATGCAATCGCATTGAGTAACAGATACTTAGCTCAATGAGTCACCAAAAAATTTTTCAAGTATGGAGCTTTTATATAAAAATTTACCTTAGTTTTATCAATATGTTTAACCACCGGAGTTCTGGCTTCGCTATCCCCTCTTTATTCTCATGCATCGTATGTCGTACATCCTAAAAGGACATTACAGTGACACAAGAAAAAATCAGGAAGAACAGCATAAGCAAATTTCAAGTAACATCTTCCATGAAGAATTTAGAAAACCGCAGCCAAATGTTATGTACAGAGGTGATATGTCACAAGCAGAGTATAAACAAAGCTGAACATGTACCTTCAGTGAACACCACACGTCAGTTAATGCATAGGCTGCTAGTTTCACTTGAACCAGGAAGCTAAATACATCAGCATATGCTTTCAGAGCATCACATGTTAAAATCATACTGATTGGCCAGTCAACTCGATACCCCAACCGTAGGAAATCAAAAGAACGCACTCCTGAAATTTGCACACAGCAGTGTCAGATTACAATTCAACAGGCATAATTAATAAATATGCGATGTGGAAGACCATACCAATGGTTGATGGAGGAAGATCCATTGTGCCTTGTCTTTTGTACAAAAACAATCTGGCCTTACAAGTATCTCGTTCACATGATGATCTCTGAAGTGAAGATTCTAAAAACCCTTGGATTTCTGCAATTCTCTTATCTGCCTCCCTAACAAGCCCTTTCTGGGAATCCAAATGGAAAAAATATGTAAATATAAAATCATCTATCGATATTAAAAAGATTCATCACAAAGAAAAAGACTGTAACAAAAACTTACATGATGCCAAAGGGACACAATAAATACATCTGCCCAATCTGCTAGTTCCATAAAATGATATCTGCGTAGAGCTAGCAGATGTTCTTGCAAGCCAAATCCTTCTTCGAGCAACTTGATAGCTAGCTTGCTGACAAAGTTGTATCTTTTTGTCTGTTGAGGGAACTGTGTGTATGAATAGTAATGACATATTATCATGAGAAAAACACCCCTAAGAAAATGCCGCCACATTTCAAATTATAAATCTAAATCACCGAGAAGGATACTGAAGAAGTATTTCCTGCCGTAGACACTTGTCTATAACAAAATCAAGCGGCAATTCAAATGAGCCAGAGGGGTTCTCTCTGCGATCGCTAAATGCACTAGTTTCAGGGTTGTTTGATCTGAGAAGCATACCCTCCCATCTACTTCCACCAGATGCATTTGATTCTTTCTCTTCAACGCAACTCAATGACAAATGACTGCTAGAAACTTTAGGATCTCCAACATCAAACCTATCTACGCTAAATTCTTGGTTGGCATGGCTATCAACATCAAACCTAACTTTAAGACTCCGAGAACTGTGAGATTCCACGTGCAAATCAACAGGAAATTCCACAGGTATCCTGGCAAGACATGTTTTGGAAGGGTTATCCACCGCATAAAAATCAAACAAAGGCAATGATTTCCCCTTGCCGCTTCTGTTTTTGTTGCCATGCTTGCGGAAGAAATCACATCTCAGCGCAGGATTCAAGCTGAGCGCCTCGTATGGGTAGTTTAGCTTTGTGTCTTTCAACAAATTCGATTTTAATGAGGAACAGTTTTCCAGCATATCATGGTTTCTCTCCTGCTTTGAATAACTATCGCCGGTGGGAATTATGTTTAATAATAGCGTGCTGTCATCAGTATTCATTAAGTCCCTCTGTTCCAGCTTAGCTCCTGAATCAGTTGGTGGATATTCTCCGTCATCTTCCGCGTACTTATCAACACAAAATGGATTTCTCGGTAATCCACCAAGGGGCCATGACTTAATAGAAAGAAGCCCTCCAAATTTATCATCCTGACATACAGCTGACTCTTCTGGCTCATTGTCCATACACTGGCGAAGAGTATCTGCCTTCTCAGCTTTCCTCACAAAACTATTGTCTATATAACCCGATTCACTATGCTGAATCAAATTCTGATTACAATTCCCATCAGAGGCAGCGGAGAAACGTAGAGCTGATAAATAATTTTGTGAAGGTCCCATTAATGTACTTTGTGAGTCAAGGAGTCCAACATCAGATGCTTCCGAGGAGTCCCTAGTCGATGAACATTCAGATGAGCATGACACATCTATCTCTGAAAACCATCTGTCTTCTGTTTTCGGGTCATCAGAATCTGAACCATTCTGGTCACTGAAATCCCAAGAAAATGTCATCAGTTCACGCAGGCTAGGGGTATTTGATACATATAGATAGGAAGATTACCTGGTCCAGTCCATTGCCACTGTTGAAGGAATTAGTAAACTCTCATCAAGTGTGAAATAAACGGAACTTTTCTCAATTAGTTCTCCATTGCCACAGGATGCGGGCAAAGATTTTACTCCAGGAACCTAAAATTAAAATGTAAATACAAGATAAAACAAAACAAACAAATATTGTGCCAAAATAATTTGTCAATAGCTTCGAATGCAAAACTAATGTTAATGTTGTAGCATACATTTAAGATCTGCACGTATATGCAAATTAATGTCTTGTTTACATTAGGGAGCTGCCTACTATATCAGAGAGATTCCTCCTTATAAAGTGATTTTGATATCATGGTTTTATAATGTAGGATAAAAAACTCGTTCGGGTTACACAATACTCATAATAACGAACTATACCACATTACAGACAAGATATAAACTGAGCCAGTAGTAAGATATCAAATTACCATGGGAAAATTTATTTCACAACCGAGTAAAACCACATATGACCACAGTGAAGTAAGAGCTAGCATAGCAATGAACGAGTATGATGACACATTAACCAAAAAAGAAAATACCTTCGGAAATAATGGCAAAAGATAATCAAAAGAAGCACGATACCTGTCCAAGGAAAAGTTCAAACTTTTTTGAAGGATCACCAAGTTTTTCTTGCATTCTTCTGTAGTAATCCTTTCTTTTCTGTATCATCACTTCCATATAGAATTTACTGAAAGTTATTGGAGATGGGTACACTACACTAGTGGAAGAATAATGTGTCCAACAGGGAAGGAGATCTGCGTAAGTTCTGTGTCCACATGCAGGGAGATTACACAATTCAAGAAGTTTTGTAATTACTCGGAGCTGTTCACCAGCCCTTAGTATAGGTACCAAGAAGCCATCCAAGAAACATGGAAGAAACCCTACTTCTTGCTCCTAAAGTGTAAAAAGGAACCAATGTGCTATCAATGGTTTAAAGATACTAAAATCAAAGATGCCGGAAACGAGAGTAGAGTATTACCCTGACCTTCTTCAATGGGGAGATGCCAGGCTTATTCCAAGAAAAAGATGTCGATTCACCGACACATTCCACAATGAACTCCTTATGAGGATCGTTAAGTTCGGCTTTAAATATCCAAGATCTTATAAACTCGCAATATGGCTCACATGCTTTGAGGAATAAAAACTTAAGCATAGCATTGTGAGCAGGATCAGCAACCTACAAGAAAATATGATGGGAAAAGATAGAACAAATTTTTAAATTGTACAAAATTCTGGCTCACTGTAAATAGTTTAAACGACTGTGAATTCCACACTCATCAGCTATGTGTATCACTTACTTTAAGCAGAACTTTCAAGGTCAATCACGGTATCAAATGATACATCAAAAGGTGCATAGAATTCTATAATGTCTTTCAGATTTCTTTAAAACTGTAAAAACCATGAGTATTGGTAGGCTTTGAGAGTACAGAGATGAAAAAAATTAATGACAGCCAAACCATTACTGAAGTGAGAACTAACTGACACAGAAGGTGGCTACATTAGCTTATAACTATGTGCAGAAGGAAGAAACCAAAAACAAAGAGAATGATTATTACAGTAGGAAAATAGATAAGCCTGACCTTAAGTTGTGAATATAAGTAAGTAAGCAGGTCGCTTCCTCGGTAGAACCCATGAAATCGCACGGTTGCTTCAGTAATCAAATATTCCCAAGGAGAGCCACAATAAGATAAGGACACATCATACAAATCACATATGTTCGCAAGAGCTTCAATCTGTGTTCGTAACTCTCTCGTATGTAGAAAAACTTCCAATAATGTTATCTTCGAATGAACAACATTCGTGAGGCAGCCTCGCCAAGAGGAACCATTGTCAGACCCATCAACAATGTTCGATGCACGCCTCAGTTCTATTGATGCACATAATGTATCCAGTCCAGATATATAACCTTCTAGGATCTTTCTCACAGAAATAGCAAAAGCCTGATTAACAAGAGTAAAGCAGCTCTTGTCATTTTCACCCACTTCATACCTCCCCTGTCCCTCAACAGCTGTTTCCACATCCATTTTCATGCTTGTGAAATGGTCTACGAATTTATGGAGAAGAAAAACCAAAGCACCAAAGCAGCCTATGTTTATAAGAATCTGTCCCAACGCATCAGTGCTTGACAACCGATGCCACAAGCTGGGAATCTTGTGGGTGGTCCTGTCAGCTGGGTCAGAGCATAACACAGAAGAGAGCTTCTCTATACTAATAAGAGACGACTCAACACCTTGCAGAGCATTCAACGCCAACCTAACCAAGCTTGATTCCTGTTGCAAGAAACAAAATGTAAATAAATACAAACTTTTTATCACTTTATAACACGCCAGTTCATGGCAAGAGGTTAAACTAAGAGAGGACTATATAGCACTAAGTATATTTAATTATTCTCAATAACAAGTTGCTATTACTAACACTAGCTCAGAACATCAAGGTTCCTCCACATCGTAATCTGATTTGGCCCAAACTCAATAGTATATATTGGGCACTAGCAAACAACACACTATCACCTTACTGAAAACTTTCAGAAACCAAATCAATAAAATCACCTCAATAGAATTGACACTTTACCAAATCCAAAATTAGGTTTCCGATCCAAAAAGATATTCACACTAAGAGCGAAATGCAAGTTCCCCTTTTCCACACTTGAAAGCGTAAATCGTTGCGGAAGTAAACTTACAGAGACGGAGGAAGCAGACGAATGCGAAGACGTTGGAGGAGGAGATCGAGCACTCTCGGAAAGTAAGGATTCCCAGTTTCGCGGTGGAAGGTACGGATCCTCCACTCTGAGCTTCTCCAGAAGAGAAGCGAGGTTCTTTGCCGACGCCATTACCGAAAGATTGACAAAATCAAGCAGATACACTGAAAATGCCAGATCATGCGCTCTCACACACTCACCGAGCGAGCAATCAGTTCGTCTTCCACTAGAAAAGGTAGGACGAGGATTTTGAAAAGAGCCTCTTCGTCGCAAAATAAAAGCGAAGCACTATGAAGCCCAATTGACAAGCCCAATTTCTCACAAAAGAAATAACATGCCATTAAAGACCAAGAAACAAAAGTTAAATGTTTAGTTTTATGATTTTTTTTTAGATTTTAGATTTGAATTACAGTACATGTGTTTGGATTACTTAGGGATTTGACTGCTTTTTGTACATATTGTGGATCTAGTTCTTATGAATTGGTGTTGTTCATCAAGATGGATCAAATTAACCCCCAAAAAAATTAAAACAAAGCAACTACTCCGGAAAAATGAAGTTAATGAACAGTTGGAAGATCGTGAATCAAAAAGACTGCAAAAAAAAGTAGTCAACAGAATTTTCTGAACTTTTTAAAATTTGATATTTCAATTTGTTACTTGTTGTTATATCAATCATGGCAAAATTGGCAATCAGTTGAATAAGCTTGATAAATAGGTCTAAGCACGATGACTTACCTCATATCTTTGAGATTAAACAAAAATAATGATTGGTTTGATCATATTTGATCACAACATCTCTGCTCACACATTAACCAAGTCTATCAACTTCAAGTGACTTGCAAAACATTGTTAACAGTGGTCAAATTTCCAAATCTTTAAAATTTATTTTCACAAGCAAGCTAAAGAAAGTTCCAAATTTCACGAGTGATTCCAAACGAAAACATAAATAAAAAAAACAGAAGTTCAGGCTGTTAAATACGCTAAGGAGCAGAGTTGGAAGTGGAGGTCTTCTTGAAATCGATCTTGTCGACTTTAACCTCCCCGTCAACGAGCTCATAGACGTAGACCACAACACGAAGACCATCAATATCCATAAGGACAAAGCTCGGGTTAACATCTTGGTTTATGCTACTATAAGCTCCGGTAGCAGAGCCTGGGTTTATCACAACTCCTCCCTCGTGTTTGTAGGCTGTGAACTGGTGGGTATGGCCTGTTACAAGTATGTCCACGTCGAGCTGTCTCTGAAGCATGGCTAGTGAGTCTAGATCACCCCATGGGATCACCTGTACAGAAAATAGAGACGCTCTTTTCAACTATCACTGCAAACAAAGGAACAAAGCTTAAAGAAGCATCTCCTTCATAGTTTACTTTAAAACCTTGTCACGGAAAATTAACAATGCTGAAACTTTTCAAATCCTAGACTTTCTACGTTTACTAGTTCTCCAACACAGTTCCTTGTCAGAATTAGAAACGGTAATTGCAGGTTAAGGTATCTAGACAAAAGCAAATTCATAAGTGTTTACAATATGATAATGTAAAGAGTGGAGAGGTGAATATTGTCAGTCGGATAGAGATTACATAATCATCCAAATAGAAATAAGCAAGCAAACTTTGAAACTCATTGCTTAAGGAAACAGGACAACAAGGCAAGCAAATTCAGATGATTATACGCTGCAGAGGCTGCTTCTAACTCGTAAAGCTCATCATCATGAAATGTAAAAGAGAAGAGAAACCTGGTGGCCGTGGCAGAGTCCGAGCTTAAACTGGCCGATAGTCAAGATTTTGGTCTCAGGGTAGCGAGCATCATCGTCAAACTCCCCACGAACTATATGCAAATCAGGGCATATAGTCTTCAAGTAGTCATGAATTTCCTGGAAGGAAAAAAAATCACTCAGAAGATGCCTTACAGGCATAATTAAGAACAAATCAGGCAAGTTAAACAATAAGCTTGTAATGGATTTCATCTGCATAACCCAAACTAAAAAAAAAAAAAAGGAAACATCAGTGCTCAGTTTATCACTTTGAAGTTCCAAAATATAAAACACAACAATGATCAAAACTGAAACTCCTCTGCACAATCCACAACAAGCTCAGAGTATACTACATGAGATGAACATAAAGATTGGAGTTTCTCGCTATGCGTCCTCTTTTCATCAGCATATAATTACATCAAACAATAAGTATCTGGTAATGATATCCATTAAATGTATACGGAAAATTAAGGAAAAGAAACCCTACTTTGATGCAAAGATTGCCAGTGCAGATGATATGTTGAATCTTCCCAGGAACAAGCATCGATTTGAACTTTGGGGGCAGATCAGCCGCTCTATGGGGTACATGGAGATCCCCTAATGCCAGTACCAGCACCATGGAGAAAGGTGAAGATCCCTCCGGTTGCTGATGAAAACGCGAATCGAAGAAGATCGAGCTTCCTCGATCAAGGGCGATTGAAATTACGAGATCTCAGAGATCGCACAATAAAGATCCTTCTCTTTCTGATTGATTGATCGCTCCTCTCTTGTTTGTTTGACTTCCTTCTCGTATGATACTTTTGACATTAAACCGGTTTCTTAAACCGATACAAAAGTCAAGTTTAAGGATGTGACTGAATACCACAAATAGAGTTAATATTTTTTTTTATTAGAGTTAATATTTTATCTACAAGTTTCTGGGATGTGAAAAGAAAAACCAAACCCAAAATTCAAATCGAACCGATCTTAACATGAATCCAAACCAAATCCGATATAAACATCTGGATGAATTATTTTCTAAAGTACTTCAAATTTTAGGTTTTATCCG
>JABAYD010003535.1:0-19327 GCA_014822095.1 Diplotaxis tenuifolia
ATTAGGTTGTATATGAAGTTTAAATACATTACCCGTTGAAAATTTAGAATAATATCCATGTATCGTGAAAATAAGTTTAGGATACAATAATCTGAATTTTTTAGTGTGGTTAGGTATTTTTAAAAAACACTAAAGAGACTAAACTTTAATCTATATATCATTTATCCAAAAATTCAGTTTTTTCGTATGGCTTAACCCACATATTTCAAGATAAATTTGAAAATTTGGCAATTTTGTTTTATTGCATAGCTTCATTATTTACTGAATTAATATGAAATTTAAAAAGGTTTGAGACCTTATAAGTTTATGTTTCTTTAGAAAATAGAATTTTTATAGGGTTTAAGTCCATTTATTAGGTGTTCTATGAAGATTTAATACATTACCCATTGAAAAAACATAATGATGTCCATGTATAATGAAAACAAGTTTAGGATACAATAATATGAATTTAGAGTGTGGTTAGGTATTTTAAAAAACACTAATAGATATATATATATATATATATAATATTTATTAAAAAACTCAATTTTTTCGTAGGGGTTAACCCACATATTTCAAGATATATTAGAAATTTGGAAATTGTTTTTAATGCATAGCTCTTTTAATTACTGACATAATATAAAGTTTAAAAATGTTTGAGACCTTATAAGTTTCCGTTTCTCTACAAAATAAATTTTTTATAGAGTTTAAGTCCATTTATTAGGTGGTATATGAAGTTTAAATACATTACCCATTAAAAATTAGAATGATGTCCATTTATTGTGAAATAGGTTTAGAATACAATAATATGAATTTAAAGTGAGGTTAGGTACTTTAAAAAACACTAAAGAAACTAAAATTTAGTATAAATAGTGTTTATCGGAAAATCAATCTTTTTTAAGGAGATTAACCCACATATTTCAAGATAAATTAGAAAATTTGGTAATTTTTTTATTGCATAGATTTATTATTTACTGACATGATATGATATGAAATTAGTATTCATTGTGTTATTAACACTCCAGTTAATTAGGCTTTGTATCCCTTTACTTATTTCCTCTTTTGTTAAGTACCAAGTACTAGCATTAGATGATTAATTTATGATTCAAATATGTGTCAGCTTGGGCCAAGGTAACGATTAAAAAATTTTGGAATTTAAAATAAATATAAATATAAATATTCATTATATAACAAATTTTCAAGTTTTCCAATGTTTTGATACGTGTATGTGCATTTTATCTTAATAATGCATATGTTGAAACTGAATTCCACATTTGTAAATCGACAAAATAGCTCCATAGATCCTGGATGGTTAAATTATCATTTACATATACTGATAATAGAAAAGGCACATTAAATTTAACGAGACGGGCGATTTAGAGGTTTGATTTGTTCTATATGGTACGTGGCTAAAACAAGTATATTTATATCTTTTGAAATTTTCAATGCATTTTTATTTATTTTACAAAACAAAAAAATATATAATAAAAGAAACTTCATTTGAGCATATGCTTAATATTGTTTATTTCTTTCTCCGAATATAGAGAATGTTATTACTTCTTTTAAATATAAAAATCTATTTTATCCAAAATATAAAAACACTATTTTTATTAAAAAATATTTTAAAAAGAAATAATAAAATAATTTGGATTAATTAATTTTATAAAATAATTTAGAGATAAATATAAATGACATGCGAATTTATCTAGTCACTATAAGTTTTTTTTTTGACCGACTGAGTCACTATAAGTACTCCTTCTGTTTCATAAAGAATGTCATTTTAGCATTTTTATTTTGTTTCAAAATAATTGTCACTCTACATTTCCAATGCAAATTTTCACATTAAATTTTCTTCTTATCCTTTTAATTAACTAATAGATATTTAGTTAATTTATTTTCATTTTAAAAAACGAGGGAGTAATAAATAATTAAACAGTAGATACACACGGGTGACCAAAACAAACAAGAAATACGAGTCAGCTAGCCAACAATTATTTTCAAGTATTAACTGGAATGTTTGATGGATCCAATAATGCGAGTTTTAGACCATCATATATATAATAATGCAAGAACGTCCATACTATACCAGGGACTACCAGGTAGAATAACTATGAAAATTTCCAATGCAGTTTTCATCATATATTGAGAGTACTGTTTTTACCTATTAGGTCAAATAAAATCGGCATTCTACCAGAACTACCATGACTACTATTGGATTTAAATATCTTATACTATATGTTTCTGTAACTCTTGTTTATGATGGCTTTGTACCGAAGATCCTTCTAGGGGTTATTACACGTTCATTTACAACGAATATATCATTTTAACAACAACAAGAGTTTTATTTTTTATTAGATGATTTTTAGTTTATTTGAATAGTTTTGCTAAATTGTAAAATAGATCGTACAAACCCCTAAAATAAGTTTTAGTTTATTTGGATAGTTTTGCTAAACTGTAAAAGGAAGAATTGGGGAAATAACTAAAACAAAAACCAACATTAAATTTCTAGAGAACTGGAAGAGAGAGATATGAAGAAAGGAATAAAGAAAAATGAGTTTTGGTTATTTCTGTAGTCTGATGAGATTTTTTTTGTTTGGTTATAGGATGCAATTTTCCATTGTAAAATAGATCGTATAAACCCCAAAAAATAAAATAAAAAGGTATTTAATTTTAAAGAGAGTAGATATAAGTCGTTGACAAAAAAACAGCAAATAGAGGTGAAGAATATCGTCACCGCCATGTGTATAGACCTGACCGCACACGTGAGGCCTTATGTACTTATCGGTTTTTGCTTTTATTAAGGAAATGAGCTCGAATCTGTAATTTTAAAGTGAAGTCAGATAGTACATGCATGGATCTTGCTAAGATCTTGTCTTCCTGATTTTTCTTTTTCTTTTACAACACTATTTTTTAACAGCTCTTTTACAATACTTATTTTATCAAATTAAAAGGCAACTTGTGTTACTGCAAATAAAAATAGAGCTTTGTCGTGTAGCGACGACAACGAACATAATAAGGACGAAGCTCTCGCAGAAACTTCCCATTCGGCCATATCTTTTATAATGAAAGAGTAGTTTTTCTTTTCTAAGCGCAAGATATTCTTTATACCAGCTGTGACATATGTTACGACGAAAGAAACATTTTAATTGAACCAACAAAGATTCAATACTTTTCGCTTTCATAAATTATCCATTGTTTGAATTCATGAAATAAAAGAAAGATGGTTTTACGAGAAACCTAAACGAACGTAAAAATATATACGACATACTATAACAGCCAGTCAGACAACTTTGTTTCTTCTGTGTACATTTTTTCACGAATCACTTGATTCATAAGAAAGAATAAAAGTGTGTCATATGGTGATATCATGCATGATCTGCTGAGATTTGGCAGTGTCCAAATTTTTTTTTTTTGGCAGTGTCCAATTTACGTATACATGATCTATAGAGAGAAGATAATCCCCAGTTGTTCAGTTTTTGTTTTTGTTTTTGTGGACTGATGTGAGAATGAAAATAAATATGAGCACATTGCCACAACTTTAAAATCTATAGGACCTTCCTCTCATCACTACGTATCCTACTTAAATGTCTGAGTTCCCTATATAAAGCGAGTGGTCTAAAACCTCATCATCACCGGTGAGTCTACTAGAAACAAGGCAAACCAGGCCCGTGTTATCTTGGTTATGGTCGCCGGCCTAATAAAGGATAAATCAAGCCCATCAGCATCATTCCGTACGTGGCTCTATTGATCTGCTTTGTTTTGGTTGAGGGTTTTGGTTGAGGAGAGAGTACATAATACTTTACTTGTAAATCGAATGAACTCATCGTCCTGCTTGCAAGTTACAAACAAAAGTCAGTTTAATGATTTTCTTCCTTAGTGTCTTTTTTTTCTGTTTATGCAGAACAACATTTCATAGGGTGACTAAAATATTAATGAGTCTAAGTGATGAAGTTGTTTTTCTCTTGTAAAATAACTAAACCATAACAGTTAATTAAATCATCCTTCATTTGTATATAAATTCTATGTTTAAAAATACTAATTTATATGTATGGAAAGTAAATCTAAAACTGTTTGGAATAATCTAATTAGTCTAAAAATATTTTTTAACTACATTTAGTTTGGTTTCTTCTTATATTTATAAATATTTTTTTGTATTATTTGTGCAATTTGATATATATAGTGTTGGATAAAATTAAAAAAGTTAGAATGTTGAGATGTTCATAGTACCACAAATACTAAACCGATAATATTCACAAAGTTCAAATTAAGTTCATCAACTTGAGTATTTTGACCAACTAATTAGTTTGCTAACCAGACGAGTTAGTCTGGTGGTAAACAGCCTCCAGCGGCAGGCACGACCATTTGGGTTCGACTTGTTCTGGCTACCCTCAATTTTACGTTGAGGGTGTAACAATATAGATAAATTATTTTTCTTATAACTTTTAAAAAACACTTCTATAAAACATATATGAAATGATTCCTTTATGGAATTCAAAATTTACCTAACTATTTTATATTAGTTTGATTACAATATGTTTGTACTAATATATTAAAAAATACAGATATTTGTTTGATTTATCTTTTATAATTGTTATATTTTAATGATATTTTAGATCCCTTGATGTCTTAGACTCAGACTCAGTGCAGCCTTAGCATATAGGCGGTAAGTGCGACCGCTCGAGAACCCACGCCAAAACTTGATTTTTTTGTTTTTATTTTTGTTAACATGTAGATATCTAAAAAAATTAAAATAATATTAAAATTAGATAGTATTATAAAAAGGAAGTTGGAAGAAACAAATGAATCAAATAAAAATGTTAGTTAGTTTAATAGTAATCTTAAATTATTTTCTCATATATATATATATATATATTAATGTAATTTTTTTAAAAAAAAATTTGACCGAAAGTCTTTTTTTGAAAAAAAAAATTGTTTGCCAAAGACCTCTATTTGCATTTAGCCGGCTTGTTCGGACTTAGAACTTACTCCGTTATAAGTTAAAACTATAGTAAAATTTTTATAAATTAATATTCGATAAATTAATATATACTAAATATATTTATAAAATAATATAATTTTATAGTTTTGAATTGAGTTTTTGGTTTAGTTAGTATATCGATAAATTAATATTTTTATAATTAAAAAAAAAATTGGTGTATTCTAAACATTATTAATTTTATCTCCACTTGCTTATCTCCTCTATATATAGGCAGACATACGTCAAATAACAACATGAATCACGTTACATGATGGACGAATATCATTAGACCAAAAAGAAAGAAATAAAAAGAATATCATACGCATTCTTTTTTCTTTTTTTTTATATCATACGCATTCTTGTTAGGCCTCTCGTGTGTAAATATTAACTAGGGGAGATGACCTCATCTGACTATGTTAATTTACTAGACTCTGACAGGAAGGTTGGAAGCGAAGCAAACGTAAGGAAAATACTAGAAAAGAACATGACGTCATGCCCCTCCTAAAAGCACAGCTAATTACTTATTATGGTAAACTATTTATATCAAAACTGTACTTGCTGTTTTAAATTTTAAATGTAAACTAGGACTTATTTATTTATAATATTTGAGTTGACATATAACACTAGACATGGGCATCCGGAACCTAATCAGATTTAAATTTTTTTCCAGTCGGTTAATTTTTTCAGGTTTATTAAATATAACACTATTATATATGCTTTAAAAGAAAATTATGAATCGGTCTAACTACATTAAATAATAATTATAATAAATTCTAACAATAAGAAAAATTTATGTCCATTTAGATTGAACAGAGTAGCAAAATTTATGTCAACACTTACAATATATGTTCAAGATATCTCCTCTGAACAACGTCAATAACCAGAAACAAACTTATAGATTGGTATAAATTTGGTTTAATAACTCAATCATATGTGTGTACTACTAAAAGACAATGGTAATTAGTATCATGAAGGACTTGAACATTTTTCCTCCACAGCAAAAAATAATTGATGCAACTATAAAAAGTACGACTTGACAAGTTTTGTACATAGGTTTAACAATGGAACCATGCACTCGGTTTTCCTTCTATTCGAACTGGATGGATCAGGAGTAGAAAACTGAAGAAAAAAATCGCTCCAGGAACCTTCAATCTTAACAAAGTTAATAACATGAAGAAGTGTATTTGCTAGTTTATTTATGATATTACTTTGTTTAATTGAATATCGTTTGCTGAGTTAGCCAAAAAGAGGTAACATACACGTCGCATTTCACTTGTTCTCGACCACTTCCCACTCGGTTTGCATGCAAGTTCTATATCGGATGATGTCATCCATTCTGCCACATCAGTTATCATCACATCTCTCTTGCAGACGCTGATGATGTGGGATTATCTCTCCTCCAAACACGTGGTTGGAGAGTAACTTACACAAACCTTTCTTCGACTTTCCTACCGGGATAATAATTATAGAGTAAATCGCAGCTATTCATGCAGCTCGAAGATAGACGGTACTATCAGTGCTATTCCCTCTTATCTATTTCCACCTATTTAATGCGAGTTTCTGTAAGTTATGTTACTTGAATTTGTTGTCAACCACTTGATATCACTATCGAAAACAAATCATTTACTTCACGTTAAATATAGTCTCCAAAATTTTCACAGTGAGGTTTACCCTTTGTACTTAACCAATTATAGTATCATAATTCTTCATATCTACATATCAATATGCAAATTGCATGATGTGTGCCAACCGAGTACTGTAGGTTGCTTTACTCGTTGTTGTTGTCCTCTAAAGGAGATTACAACAAATTATTGTTTTGGAAAGGATTCCGGCACATAGGGGAACATGTATAAACATCGGCAAAAAACACTTTTCAGTTCAGAAAAATACACATTCCAACCACTCAAATATGTATTGACATGATTAATTTTTCAGCCATTAATCAACACTCACCCATCCGGCCTCCGGTAGATATAAAATCATATCTTTAACGCCATTATAGTTACTGCGTCGTCTGAGTATCATTGCAAGAGTCCAATGGATATAAATCATATGTTACAAATTGTGACCGGCCGGTCGACTTGACTAACAAACAACCTTAAGAATCATTTACTTTGTTTATTGATAGCTTATGATTGATTTAGTCGCAAATCCCCATTAACAGGGGATTCCCATGCAGGGATATATATATGAATTAGAGGATAAATTAGTGATAACAAAGGGAGAGCTAATACTGTTAACAATAAGAAGAGCCAATATTTTAAAATATAGCTATATATTTGGGATCAAGCACTTATTGGGGTGGACGTAGGTTAGCAATTCTTTGCATAAACTAACTTTTTTTGTTAGAGATAAAAAACTAACTTTATGGTCAAACATTTTTTAAAAATAAATAAGTTAAAATAGGTTTATTCGTGTACACAATAATTAGAAGGTTCGAGGGAATATCACATGTAAACATCGGTTGTTTTCTAAATTGCTCGTATGAAACAAACCTACAAGCCTAGAGTCCTATAGTTGAAAACAAATGTAGTTATCGTATTCGGTGTATTAGTTATGTGTCACTGTCTTTGGAATTAAGTAAATGTAGTTATCGTATTCAGTGTGTTAGTTAGTGGAGTATCTTCCAAATCCATATGGTTATCGTTATTCGTAACTAGAGAAAGTAAAAAATTTAAATGAGATCATTTTTAGACCAAAAAAATGAGATGATATTTTCAATGCTCTTCTATTGACGAAATTTGGAATCATCAGGCTGTTAGGCTCAAGCTACACGAAGGTTTGGAGTCAAATTTTGAAGTTGTTGGTCAGTAGAGCTCTAGGGAAGAATAAGCTCTATCTTCTGCGGTCAGTTTTTTCAAGTGACAGTTCACTCACTATGGCTAGAGTGTAGTGAGGGACGTCGTGGAGAAGCACATCAGAACAGTGAATTTCTCGAGAGGGCTATTGACAAACAAGTGAGGAACCGGATCCATACGATCCAAATGATGGGCATGAAGGGTTATGAAGATGTCATGAAGGCTTGAAGCTATATATGTTTTGCTTCAGTTTAGATCCAAAAGCTTTAAAGAAGATTCACGGCGCTTTTATAGTTTAACGATCTCAACTAATTGCTAGTTTTCAAACTTCCGAAGCATTTATTGTAAAAACGTTTTGAGTAGAATTATTTTACACACTTTTTAAAAGGTCGAAAAACGAATTTTACGAGCAGAAAAAGGTCGAGTAAATTTTACGACATGGCATGTGGTTGTAATCTAGTTTATAGGATCTTCTCATTATATGCATCAATAATGATAATAATAATAAAATTTGTACGTGAGTAGTTCTGTATTCCACTATTTAGAGCAAAGCTAATACTAATCTATAGAAAAAGAAAATGCCAATATAAGACAAAATAATTAAATATATAAAAGGAAAATAAATAAATAATGAGAGAATGGGCAATGAGAGTGAGTGCATATGCGTCATACCTCTAATCTCCGTAGTTCCTCCGACCAAAATATCTTATCTACCATCGACTATGTGGATCTATGTCTCTTTGCTAGATAAATACCATATGAGGTGGTGAAATTATTACCTATCTACCGTCGAATATGTTCCCACTTTGTATTTCTTTTACGTATTGGTATATTTTTCCATTTTGTTTTTATGCCTTCTTGAAACTATGTGTCGTCGCCGTCGGTATCATTTGCGAGAAATCAATTCCTTTATTTATAAATAAATACGAAGTGTGTCTTGCAAGGAGACAATCTCTGAAGGAAATTCTCTTAAAAAAAAAGAGAGACACAACTCTTTCTCCTCCCCTCTCCTCTCCTCTTATTCCGACCACCAACTATCTGCTGACGTCTATTCACGCGGTTTGATCCAGCGCGCGTTTGTCTCAGTAAAGAGGACATGAGAATGCACGGAAATGTATAGAGAAGGAGGTAATCATTGTCATTTTGCTGAAAGCCCTATACTGGTTCTCAAATTAACAGTCCTCTATTTATATAGTTGAACCAAAGAACCCATGTGGGTTGATTCGAACAGTACAAAAGCAAGAACCATTTATAGTTCCAAGAGCTTGAGTCTTTTTTTTTTTCTTAGTTCTCCCCTCACTTTCAAAATCGAAAATATCCATATTCCCTTTGCATTGTGAGACAAATTGAATTTGTTTTCCGTTCAACATTGTATTTGTGTAGGATGGCAGGGAGGCGGAGGGAGGAAGCATAGGACAAGAAACTGAAAATAGTCTCTGAGATTTTCCAATTTTAAAGTCTTTACAAAAGAATCAATAAGATGCACATGCAGACACATATAGACACTACATCCTGTGGAGAAACTAATGATTTGAAGTGCACAAAACTGGTCCATTCTCTATATCTAATCCTAAAGATAAGGAATTTTATAGCTAAAAAAGTTAAATTACTTGGCTTTTCACTCGAATCTTCTTCCTCTGTTCCCAACCGAAAAAAAAAACAATGGAAGATCTCTTGACCGAGACCCCCTAGAAGCGCAGCAAGACTAGATGATTTAATATCACAATCACAAGTGTAAAAATATCAATTGATCACCAAATATTTTACTTACCATTTTCTTTTTCGAATGTTAAAATCCTACTCGGTCTCGTGGTCATGAATTAGCAAGGGTTAAGCTGAGCGTATCCATACTGTTGAGGAAGAAGTTCCTCAACTTCTATCCTAGAGCTTTTCTTGATAGGGTAGTTTCTATATACCGATTCAATCTCTACAGAGAACAAACTGTAGACTGGTCTGTGATCTGAGAACCTTGACTCCCCGCGAACATACGATAGCTGACTTAGTCCGTTACCATGCCAGAGTATGCGATCACACCTTCAATTTTTTAGATTAAAAAAAAAAAATACTCATAACTAATAATACATATTTAAGTTAAATTTGTTTATAATCAAAAGAAAGAAACACAACTAACCATGCAGGAGTCCGTCTTTTGGCCTTGTTGAGACGATCATCACCAGCATATACATCTGAATTATTAGAGTACTTGTAAGTGGGTGGGAAATAGATGGTCCCTTCGTTCCATCCTTCAAACACGCGACCTTTACGTTGTTCTAACCGCAACTATAACAAAACAAAAAAAAAGTGACAATTATCTTTTCTTAGATCAAGTTGGGTTTGTTTTTTTTTTCAAATAATAGGGGGGCTTTGAAAATGCTAAAAAATTACTTACCTGGTCTTTCTCAAGCAAAGCACTCCAGTTTCTCATTTCGACAAGAGCCTTTGTAGACCGGTAAGAAAGAGCTATACGGTAGTTTAAGTCTCCAAGCCAGATTACCCGACTGAAAAAGACAAGATTTAGCATGTTTTATTGCAATGATGAAAGATTTAAAGAAAGAACATTCACTGCAACAAATAAAACTCACTCGTGTTCTAAAATTGTTTGAGGAGACTTGTCTTCCCTCACTCTAGGGAATCTCGTTTTCCTTAGAATCTCCAAAACGTCAGAATTTCTTCTCAGCTCATCCCCTTCTTTCTGACCAGATGTCAAGTGGCTGCACACAAAGCAGAAGCTAGTCTGGTGTACCGACATGCTGATTGAAATCGAGCCCTGCAAAGTTTTTAAAAAAAAAATTAAAAGTTAAAAAAAAAAAAAAAAAAAAAGTGGGTGGGAATGTGGGATCTAACCTTGTTACCGAGATAACCCATCAAGCCTCTTCCAACACAAGAAACTTTGAGGTTCTTTACACTGTCCCTAAGATCACTCTTGACCCAAACCGTTAAGAATATCCCAACCATTTGCTTGCTAGCCACCAAACAATACTTAGACGTGTCTCTCTCGTCTGTATCATAGGATGGAGGAGAGTTAGAGCAGTCCTGCACATTCTCTTGGTCTTCGTCGTCCTCCTCGGAGGAGCAATAGTACTCGTGGCCCAACATGAAACGGTCACAGACGCTAAACCTACGGTCAAGATGTGGCTGCATGGACATGTCAACGTTGTTCATCCTCAGGCTCTTGCTTAGCGACTGAAACGATCTCCGGTGATAGAAAGAGGAGTTTGCATCTTCGAAGTCAGAGTCCAGCTCGGCGACCGGGTGGGGAACAGGGGAAGGGGTCCGGCAGCTTCCGCCAGCAGGGAGGCTGTTCAAGGTTCTTCGGATCAGAGAAACCCATTTCCTGGCCGGACCGTTGTCTTCTGTTCCCAATACGTTGCCGGCGTTCAAAGGAACTATCTCTTGGAAACTGTGGGAAGTCTCAGAGTAATTAGCAAAACATGTGAGATTTATTTTGAGTAAAATGGAATAAAGGTTATATTATAGCATTACCCCAGAACGTAAATGTCGGAAGCAGGTGAGGTGTGGAGCCAATCCTCGAGATTCAGATTATTCGGTGGAGATTTTCCGGCGACGTTCCAGGTAGCAGTAAAAACCCTGATGTCAACAACCGTGTGTTACTTACTTCAGTGGTGAAAAAATAAGAAGCAAAGAGACGAGGGCAAGATTAAGTACCTGAGATTATGAACTTGTTTAACTAGTGGTGCTGAATCCAATTCCTGTTTGTTTCGTCTACCTCGTCCATTATTTCTTCTACACCGAATCTCTGAAATTCAAATTAATTAAACACTACTTGCTGTAAACTTCAATTAACTTTTGTTTTCTTAAATGAGTTACAAAAATAAAAATAAAAATAAAGAAGAAGCATGTATTTTGAGTGATTACTGACCAGCATAGTTGCTTTTCTTGTTAACAGAGCATGCTTCTTCTCTTTCAATGACATTGTTACTCCAGTCTCCACATTCACCTGCAAAATCTTTATTAAACAAAAAAAAAAAAAGTCAAAAACAAAAGCTGAAGAGGGCTGTTCCATTAACAACATTTAATTATCATATTTAAGAAAAAAAGAGACAAGAAGTAAATATGTATGTTTACCTTTGTAAAGGTCTCTGTCGTCTGCGTGGAAATCTTCTGCTTTGCTCTTGATGTTGAGCCATTTCTTAACCAAAGTTTTGGGCCATGAGAGCTGCACAAAAATTTGGAGATCAGCAACGTTTGTGTGGTGGTGATGGTAATCACAATACCAGTTTAATTATTTTATTTACTAGACAAGTGAAAAGAAGAAGAAAACCTTGGTTCTCTTGAGGCTGCTACCATCACCCATTGTGTATACAGAATGAGTAGATCCTTGATTTCACCAACTAATCTTTTGCAAAAACCCGATAGATAAGCATAAGCATAAGCATCCCCCGGCCCCAGTTAAGAAATGGTGTTGACAGAAGAATATATATATTTAAAATAAAAAAAATAATAATGAGGAAGAGAATGTGAGATTACTTGTTATAAACACAACAGCGAAAGACTTTGAAATTAGGGATTTGAAAACAGGGGGCCTTCGTTTCTGGGCATATAGCAACGTGGGGGAGGGAAGAACGAGATTCTTCTTCTTCTTCTTCTTCTATTCGTTTTCTCTCTCTTTTGAGTCTTTCTTCTCCTCCCTTTATAAATGAAAGGGGATGTACTCCTCCTTTTTTAATTTGCTGCTAGTTGCATTCTATATTTATTGCAGTTTCCCCTCAAATTTTTGTTTGATTTTTTAAAAAATTATTTCTATAAATATGTAAACCCTTAACATATCTTCCACCACCCTTCTTAAAGCAATAGAGTAGTCCTTGGAATTAAATTCTTTCCTTATATATGCTTAGTAATTTTATAACTGATTTAATTCGTTACCACAAAGTGATACTCCGATCTTTCTTTCTCTTCTTTATGTTTTAATAAGCTAGATGTTTTAAATATCTTCAAGTCTATATATCAGAAGAAGTATCATATATATTTGACATGTGTTTATACACCTCTTATTGTTTGCTATCAGTTCTTTTGTTTTGTTAGTAGTTTATCATTGCAACTATTGAGATATTTTAAAGGATATAGTCTTGTATGTTAGAAAAAAAAAATCAATATATGTTTTATAAGATACCTTTGTTATTATGTTATACTTTTATAGAAACTAATAAATCAACGATACATACAAATATATGAGAAGAAATAAATATGATACCGAATAGTTATCATTATTATTTTTTAAAAGAAAAGTACGAGATCACCGTATAAAAATAAACCCTTTTGGGTTGTTCCATTCCATATGTGGAATACAAATCCCGGATTTGGCAATTAGAATAAACACATAAACAAAAACAGACAAAACTAAATCTGAATTCTTGGGAAATTGTCGCCAGGAAATAATAGTTACTTGTTATATAGTAAATGACAATATAATAACATCAATACTAGGGGGTGGATTGGTGAGCTAAGGTAGGTGCATGTATGCATGTTTAGAGGGTGAAGTTTGAGGTTCGGGAGACAACAAACACTCAAATGCAACTATATACTTGTGCATTCGTGGAGTATATTTTATCATAGAAAGTGGAATTAACACGTTTACCAAACGAAATAGAAAGACCAAGAAAACAAACGTATTTCTTTGCAAGACACTTTTTAGTAAAATGTGAATTTTATAAAATTTAGTTTGTTGTGTGTAAAGAGGAGGGAGACTCTGTTTGACCCAATCTAGACTAATGTCTACGGGACCATCATCCCCCTTTGCGAGACTTTGCCTCGTCTTCTTCGATCCATCTTACTTTTTCAAAATTTTAATTCAGACAATAATACCACTTCATATTACTGTAAGAATACAATGTTCTACAAAAAAAAATATATATATATACTCAGATGGCTAAAAAAACTCTCTCTCTCTGACGCATTTACCAAGACTCTCGTGTTTCGATGTCGGTGGAGCGGAAGCTCGCCGGCATCACCTCCTTCTCATCTTCTTCATGGTTTCTCTTGCTCCAAGTCAAAGCTCTCGTTATGTTACTTATCTTGCATTTACTCAATCATTTGTTCTAGATCTGGGGATATCAAAACTGAGGAAGACCTTCGTAGTCTCTGCTTGGGTTTTGGAGACCACCGGACCTGCATCTCTCACCGGATCTAACCGTTTTGTTATCTTGCGGAACGGTCCGTTCGGGGCCTGAAGATGCAACGGATTTCGTTCCGACGATATTCTGAGGTGTGGATTATCTATCAACGTTACGATATAATGTGACTAAGTTTCAACTTTCCAGCTTTACCGTGAACTTTGCTGTGACGCATTTGGGTTTTACTCAGAATTCGCTGTCAATTTATCCTAGAGATTTTTCTACTCTTATCATTTATGTTGTATTGTTTTGCAATGTTGGTAGATCCAGGATTATTCTTTCTTCAAAGTGTAATCCGAATGTTTAAGTATTAATGAAAGTGGTGTTAAAAAAAAATTTACTCGATGGCTTACTTAGGCTTAAGCTTTGGGCCGAATCGAGTATCAAACTGAGAAATATTTGTTTAATCGCAAGACAAAGTTTGATCGAATGAACAATTATATGTAAGTAACCTTTTGTATTTTCTAACACACAAAGTGTGGATCTAGTAGGGTTAATTTATGGGGCCCAATAACCCCCATGTTGCTTTATTTCGATTTCTTAAAAATATAAAATCGAGTTTCCACTTTTAAGAAAGACATGGTTTCGTGAATTGAAGCGATTTATTTTGTATAAGGTAAAGTAAAAATGACACATGCTGCATGTGGGAGACCGTGTCTGTTTCCTCAGACCAACACTTGGGTTTAGTGAATATGTAAATCTCCCTTTTCTTATGTGTCTATTTCTATTTAATTGACAATTTGTAGTACAAATAATTTTAAATGATGTATTATTCTTTTACTAATCTCCCTTTTCTTATTCTTTATAGAAATTCCCTTGATTCAATGGTTTTGACTAAATAGTTTATTAATGCTTTTACGCTAAAAAAATTTAGGTTTCGAATCTCAGTAATGTCGAAATAATATAAATTAAAGGAGAAAAGGTTTACGAGAAATCTACAATATGACGCAATGAATTTTGTTAAAGGTGAATTCTCTACAACGACTCTGGTGGTGTAGGTAACAATAATTCCTCATAAGACCTGTAGATTTATAGGCTGTAGAATCATAAATAAAATTTCTATTAATTTATATTAGAATAATATCTAGTGTTAAAAAAAGATTCATGAAAACATTATAATTAACATATTCAATCAAAGGCTCTAACGTGGTGTTATTCAGTTATGTATTTAAAAAAAAAAACATAATACATTGTTATTCAATTAATGATTCTAAATTCCATTTTAAAATTTAGTGTTATTCAATTTATGATTAAAATTCAAATTTTAAAATCCGGTGTTATTCAACTTTTAAAGATTTTAAAATTATCAGTAATATAAATGGATTTCAAATCATTACTAAACGATTCTAGTGAATAAATGATTAATCTCAAAATCTAAAAGATAGTGCATAGATTTTAAAATTCATCAACTTTAACAATTTTAAGAATTGTTAAATATTTAAAAATTGATTTTAAATCACTAATGATTTTAAAAATTGATTCCTAATTCTATTAGTTATAGCATTATAGGCAACCGTTACGTTTACAAGAAACTCATGAACTTCATAAATGTTGTCTATTGAAGATATCTGAAAAACTTATAGAGAGATACATCTCAACAAATGAAGGCTCAACAACTTTGTCTATACAAAACACTGTGCCAGCTGTAACAAGTCATTATAAAATTACGCCTTCATTGTTTTTCTTTTGTTAAAAACTCATGACAAATCTGATTAGAGAAACGTACTGATTAATTAAAGGTTAACTAATACTAGTAGTACTATTTTTATTGTATCACGTCAACACAAGTACACCGAATAATAAAGAACTAGAAGATTTTAATAAAAGATACAATTTGTTCGATAAACTAATAGCAGAATGAACCAGTATTAATATGACAAAATAACTTTCATGGTTGACCCTATTTTGTGTCTTCGAGTTTTCTACAGAAAATATCAAAATTCTATTTTTTGTGAAATAAATATAGTTTTCAAAATTTAATCTTTGAAGAATGGAGGTGATATTATAAATATATGTATATAAACTATACTATTAATGAATAGTCTGTTAATGAAGGCGACTTTGTCGATAATCCGGTGGCGTATTATAAATAAATATTCACGATAACCCCCATACATTAGGATACGATTGGTGAGCCTGTTTTTAGATTATAATACTTTATCTGGATGAACAGACAGACAATTAATATAGTTAAATGTTTGTTTCCTCCACTCTTTTTTTTCTAAAGAACCTTTATTTATTAATTTGTCCTTATTGTTTAGAGGATGATGTTAATATTCGCAACGCGCTATACGAATTTCCAAAGTCTCAAGACTCCGATATGTACATGCATGCACTCATTTTACTCAACTTGGAACTGCAAAAAAAAAAACAAGGTGATATGATACGAAGAAATAACACGTTTTGGGGTTTTTATCTAAGGGGAAAAGTGTAAGGAATGATGGATGATGTGAAAGTTTTTTCACTTTGAAGAAGAGGAAGAAAAAGAGAGAGAGGTCCTGTGGGTGCAAGTATGGTTAACCATCACTTTCATGAACATTGGAGACTTTAGGGTTTAGGGGGTAAAATAAAAAGAGGATGATGTTACTGTTTTTATTTCTTTCCCGCATTGTTTTCTGGTGTACTCGAGTAAGAAAACAAGTGGTGAGGACATCTCCACCCCAATTCCATTTTTTCCTCCAAAATAGAATAAAAAAGAATATAGAGTAAGGATTGCTCCAATCCAACTCCAAAACTCACTTCATAATGGAAATTAAGTAATCTAATTTTTGTTTGTTCATTACTCCATAATGGAGTAAGAAACGAAGTAGGGATCGAATAGTTTTACTTCATTTTCATTTTTACTCTATTTTGAAGAAAAAAATGGTGTTTTACATTGGAGATGCTCTGATAACACTTGATAAAAAAAACAAATGGTATAACACACATCAGATAATAACTCATGTGTGGTCTTTTTCATCACATCTCATAAAACCCCAACCGTACGGTACAACTAGAAGCACAACGCTCAAGCATTGAGACATCTTTACAGATAAATAAATCCAATAAAAAGAAAGAAAAGAAAAACAAAGTAAACTTTGGGGATGTGAAGCACAAATGTCAACCATAGAGTAGAAGTCTCGTGTGGCTCATCCACTGCATACCCGAGAAGAAAAATAAACACTTTTGTAACATCTGAACAAAGAATTGGCTAAGAGATAATTAAAAGAAAGATACGCCAAAGGATCCTGGAAAATGGAATCTTGCCCAAGCTTGCTATATGTGTAATGTGTCTTCTCCAACCAACCAAGGTACGTAATGAATAATGTGACTTACAACCCACTCCTTCCGATCAGCATCGTAGCGTTTTCCGCTGTTTGGATACATTAGTATAGGCTTCCTCGTCACCTACATCAAAAGGTATGTGCAAACCCTAAGACACACCCATGAGTCTACTATTTGAGTGTGAATAAAATAGAATCCCGGCCCCACCAAAGAAATACTGAGATATATAGAGTGAGAGTGTGACTTACAGTATGAATGATGTGAGTAAGCATTTGGAGCTCCAGAGAGGATTTTTAAGATCCGTTCCATATCTCGCGAACTCTGTTGCAAGCCCGCCGTCTATCACCGCATACCCTTTTGTCTGCTTCAACAACTCTCTCATCTTGTTAAAACTGAAAGTCTCCGCCATCCCCAACCAAACTCCCACTTAAAAACGTGTTCAAAGAGATAGAACAAAAATAATTGAACTACTACTTCTTCTTCTTCCGAGATAACGCTCCTACCCACTTCTTCTTCTTAAGACCTTATCTTACACTCTTGTAACAAACTCGCCCCACTTACTTCTTTTAATATCTTGGGCTATGAATAGACATGCTAGGATTCAATGGATTGGGCTTTGATAAACGATGAAGTTCTCAAATACTGAAGAAAGATTAGTATGATCCATGTTTCCACGAACCCATAATTTGTTAAAATCCTGTTTTTGAACTAAAAAAAAAAACAGAGATTGCCACGAATTCTGGGACCGGCAACCCACCTTTTACATCATACAGCTTTAACACAGTTTAATTTAAGTTAACGCTATAAACCAGTCAGGTTTAACTAAATACACCCCTCCCCCCTTTCCCCATAAATCCAAAGTTGCATAGAATGGCGTAGCCAGCCACGTGGCCAGCATGTTCACAAGCACACTCCACAATCCACATGACACCGAATTACGACGTGGCAGAGCTTCTTCCACGTGTAGTTTTGTAAAACAAACCTAATCCATACTTGGGAGTTCCGACTTTGGAGCGTACTCGCTTTAGGAAAACTACAAATGTGCCAATCAACTTGTGTATATCGTGTTTTCACTTATGTCGTTACATTTATATAACTCAAAATTTAAACTGATTTTACTTTATAATTTATGTTTAAGGTTGGACCCAGCAGAGTGGGTGTGCCATGTTCATGTATACCTGTGAAATAGCAGATAGAATAGTATAAAATGATACAAGAACGTAAACTATGAAGCTGATAATAAGAGGTAATGCAGTAAATGAATGTTATTTGAGGTATGAAATGAAAAAAGAAGAGTAATGCAATATACGAGTGTTATTTGATGTAGGAAATGGAAAAGATCTTTGGTAAAGTGTTTTGGTGTGAATTAGATGTGATCATATGAAAATGGACTTATAAGAATAGAATGTTAGAGAGGTTTTGATTTGTGGATTTGTGTGCAGCGAAGTCTTGCTTTTTAGTGTAAAATGTAGCATAGTTTGAATAATATTGTTAAGGTAAATCATTGATTAAAGTTGACAAAAAAAGGTTAAAATCTTTGGTCCCTAGTTGGAGTTTACCCTATTTATCCGCAAAAGTAAAAGTTCCGGAACGTTCTAAGAAAAGAAATGCCGGTGCACCGATTGTCTTGTACTCGTTCTAGAAAGTTCTGCAAAAAAAGTTGATACCAGCTTCGTCTTATATATGTTGTTGATACCAGCATGGTCTATCTAAGTTGTACTACGTGGCCGATGTCTTCACCACATCTTCTTCCTCAACTACCATAAAAATTAACTAACTCAAAAGCAGAGTGCTGTGATTATTAAAAGACGAACTTCCCGCGTCTTTTTTTTTTCGTTTTGTTTTGTTTATTTGTCGTTGGTGTCAGTAATTCCGAAACCCAAATGATTCGTTACGTCCTTTGCACTAAAACTTACGAAAAAAACAATCTTAGGTCAAAGCGGTCATCGTCATCGGTGAAAAGTCTACTACGACAGGTAAAAGATTCGAGACAAACTATCTTTTTTGTTAAGAATCACTTAAACAATTTCTTACAAAGACTTGTCTAATCCGAATTACATAACACCACACGCGGTTTATCACGAACCAATTCTTAATCTACCCTTTGTGTGAACCAATTCCTGTTGATCACCTTTACAAATCGCTCACTTCCTGAAACTCCAAAACCCCTGTTTTGT
>JABAYD010003546.1:0-13652 GCA_014822095.1 Diplotaxis tenuifolia
GAGCGTCCTACGAAACCATCGTGGTGTTGGCAGCAGCTGGGACATCCTGGCCCTGTTGATCATCTTAGGAAGAAGACATCTTGATAAACAAGTTTTCTAGAGAGAAGTTGGAGAGAATTTGTGAGATTGGAGATATGTGAAGGAAGTAATACGTGATGCTCCAATACTTATAGAAAAATAAAGAGCCCGCCTTCCGCAAAAAGAAAAATCGCAGCCATGGATTCCGATTAAAACGACTTCACTCGCTCGCAAAAACATTCTTTGAAACTTGCGAGCTGGGGGGCTAACTGTTGGTGTCAAAAACGGTAATCTCGAAATCAACGTCTACAATTATTTCTTCTTCTTTAAAACTCCGCGAAAAGAACTCGGATCAAAAAACCGAAACATCCAAACCGCCGTAAAATCGCGAGCAGGTTCGAACAAACTAGCTTGCCGTACGACAAACTGAACAAATCGGTTCAGCTCGCCATAGGGCAAGCTGATGGCCCCAAACCAGCTCACCGCACGGCTAGCTGATTCGCATGAACCAGCTTGACATACGGCGAGCTAGTTCACCCAAGTCAGCTCGCCGTACGGCGAGCTGAACCTTCCCGGTTCAGTTTGCCGTACGTCGAGCTGTCTGTCCCGAACATTCTTCCCCAAACTTCCGATGCGAAGCATACGTCCCTCGACTCCAATCGTGCTCTGAACCGTGATCGAATTGTCTCTTGTTTCATCTCGATCCGTCTTACCAATCAAGATTTAGGATAAAAACCGTAAAGACTCGTTTTCTCGTAAGAACTCGAGTAAATCGCGTAAAACGACAAGCGGTTAGACAAAACATCGTATAGTGTCCAACTACGCGGTTAACTCATTGAATCTTATGAAAACGTCGTCGTGTCAAGAAACGATCTCGTCTAAATTCGTAAAATGATTTTTATCGCAAAACGGATCCGAAAGCCCTAAATCGCGATAAAAGTCCATCTACGGTTTAGACAAAGTCTAACCCAAAGATGTGGTGGCGGTTCAACCATTTACTCGCTGAAAGAAGATAAATGTCAAGTTTGAAGATAAATAGAAGATTTCCGGAGATAAATGAAAATCGAGATAAATTGAAGATTTCCGATAGATGCGGATTTGAGCCAAAAAGGAAGGACTAAACCGCCTAAGAGTGAGTATATAAGTAGAAAATTGGGGACAGGAGCAGGGGACAAATTTTAGACCTAGAAAAACGGTTGTTAACTT
Source organism: Diplotaxis tenuifolia (assembly GCA_014822095.1). NCBI lineage: Eukaryota > Viridiplantae > Streptophyta > Magnoliopsida > Brassicales > Brassicaceae > Diplotaxis > Diplotaxis tenuifolia. Next base: position 1,225 of record JABAYD010003546.1, read on the forward strand.
AGGCGAATTTAGGGCTTAGGTGGCTAGACTAGCAAGTCGGACCAAGCTCCGCGATTCTCTTTGTAACAGCATTCAATCTCTTTATCAATAATAAGCTCTTGTGCAAATTCTTCATCTATATTTTGTTTATCTTTTCGTTTTAGTGGTTTTCGCAGAGATCCAGGACCTCGGGAGAATTAGGATTTTCTCTAAGTTTCCATATTTGACGGAAAATTGACAATGTGGATTTCGGTTCCCACGCCACTTTCCTTTTTCCTTATGGGTTTATGTTTAAGTACTATTTCCTAAACTTTGTTTGTTTAGGATTTGTACTCTTTCCATTTATCTATATTGTAATCCCATATGCACCTATGTTTATGATCAATAATACAACACAACTATTCCCCTTAGTTTCATAACAAAATGAACCTTAATTATATGTGTTTTTCATATTTTACTTGTAATTTTTTATGATGTATTTTTATTGGACCTTTCAATATGAAGCAAAACCTTAAATATTAGACTTTGTGCATTTGCACCTTGGTCACATGTCTAAAATCATCTGTAAATGCCGTAACACTTGGTAACTAATGAATTGTAACTAAATATCATAAGATTCATAACATTTAACCAAAAAGAAAATGAAAAACACCATCAAAGAAAAGAATATTTTTTTTCCCTGTGTACCGTATCGAAAGAAGAAGAAGAAGAAGAAGAATCGCGAATGAATCGTATTAACATAAGATCGAGTCTTTAAACATGAGTAAGCAAGAGAATCATGAAGGCAGCCCGATCTCTACTTTCACCGCATCAGAGATCAAAGCTCTCACTCCTTTGTCTATGCTCGTTACCCTAGGCTCAATCCTAACAACATTACTCCTCATCTCGATGCTCCCATCTCTGGGTTTCTACCGCCACCACCATGCTGCCGGAGTTCAAGCCTTACCGTTTTCCGTCTCCTGCCCCTAAGAGTGAGTTACTTTACATTCTTATCACTGGAAGTGTAGGAATGGTAATGATTGAGAGGTTTGAACTGATGAGTTTTAAGGAATGAGAATTACACAATGAAATTATGGGAGATGCATTTAATCAAAAATCGTGTGAGGAGTGGAGCATTGTTCTTAATGGGCATATTGAAGTGCTTTCTTCAATTCATCCGTCCGCAACGTTCCTAGGTTTTATTCGCTGGTAAGATAAAATCATCTGAGAAGACACTGAAGCTGGTTCCAAGAGGATTTGGTCAGATAACTGTTGGTCAAGGAAGCATCTACTGAGCTTCAGCGGCGGTAGGATGAATACACTGACCAACTTGATGGGGACAACTGTTATAGTGCGATGACGGAGTCTCCAAGTGAATTCATCACCACCACATATCTAAAATAACCTACCAACTGTTTCATTTCAGGCCATTCAAAACCAAATTATTTTCTAAAAACCAAGCCCACAAAATATCTATACTATTAAAAAGAAAGGCCCTTTGAAAAATTGACTGATGGAAGTTGTCTCCAACCTCATTAATGACATTTTGGTAATTTATTTTTATGTCTTACATTTATATATATATATGTATATCGATTGTTACAAATCATATCGCATATTACATATACCCGATTTATTATCTCTCTTCCCATTAATTACTCTAACCATATTCCATACTATATTTCATACATTTATATTGTGTTATAGACCTTATATTACACGATTTCAATCTATAGATTGACTATATTAGAATTTTTTGGTTGACATTTTTTTTTATATGCATCATATATCGATTTTATAAACTCATATTACTCTAACCATGATATGATCCTATATTTCATATATTAATATTTTCATATAATTGTATTACACCTTATATTTCAAAGACTATAATTTATAAACTCATACTACATTTATATTACATATATTAAGATTTTGTTATAGTTGTAGACCTTTGTTAATGTATTATATAATAGATTGTCTATATCGATTTTTTCGTGAGTTTTCTTCCTATATCAAACATTTTTTAATGTCTCACTACTTTTATCATTTGTTTCATGCCTCAAAACCATTTCAAGACATTTGAGAATGGGGAATCCATCCAAAAGTCTTTCATTTCATGGTTTTTTCTTCATATATGAAATATGTTTTCATGTATCACTAAATGTGCTCGTATTTATAAACCATAGTTAGACGACATATAGTGATATCATATATTTAGTATAATTTATAAATATCGTGGTTAGTTATTTTTTGTGCGATTCCATAAATTTCGGTAACATACCGTAGTTGGATTACCATTAACTGTTACACTTTAACTTCCTAACTAATTCAAAATATCTTCAAGAAATATTTCTTATTCCCCGAAAGAGATATTTTTAAAATCTTCTAAATATTCTTCCTACATTTGCCTAACCTAAATGAGAATCGTCCGTACCTATTATAAATAGAGCCTTTCTTAACCATTATAATCATCATTCCTTGAAAACCTAAAACAAAAATGTCGAATAATTTGCAGTTGTCTTTCTTGAGCGATATAAAACCGGGGAAGACTGCATGTCGCATGCAAGTCAAAATCCTTCATACATGGAGACATTTCATGGAAGACATAGGGGAGACCATGGAACTAATCCTTTGTGATGCAAATGTAAGTTTATCGCTTTGTATAGATTTTTGATTTAGATATCTTCATTTCGTAAAAGTTCAACCTAAGTAATACTGTTTTTTTATGTTTATATAGGGAACTAAGATCCATGTCTCGTATAACAAGACATACATTCCTGAATAGTCAAAACATATTCGTGTTGGAGTATGGAGGAACATTGATCGTTTCAGTGTGTCTGCCGCTAGTCGAGCATACAGACCAACACAACATAAGTATCGCATAGCTTTTAATGGCACCACCAAAATCATCGATTCTACACACCGTGATGACAACATGTTTCTTGATCTGGTTGATTTCAAAACCATAGAAAGTATCACAGATACAAACTTCCTTATTGGTCAGTTTTCTCGCATTTTTATAAATAAACTCCGTTGTGTTGTATTTATCTAACACGAGTATATTTTTATGTAGATGTTATTGGACAAGTTCAAGACTTGGGTAATCTGGAAACCATAGGGTGTAGTGATTGAAAACAAAGGAATAAGTTGGAGTTTAGTCTCGTGGATATTTTGTAAGTTTAATATATTTAATATAAAAGATTTAATCCAATAAACATATTGATTTATAACTTGATATGCAATTCTATTAGTGGTCAGAGATTAGCTTGCTGCCTTTGGGGTAAATTTGCTGAGAATCTTCATACAGCTAGCTAAGAAACAGAAGATATGGTAAGATTGGGCAATATAGAGGTATTCTTTGAATACCAAAACATTTCGAAAATATGTAAGAAGTAATTACTCAAATGCTTATGATTTATTTTTTTTGCTTTAGGTGAGGTCCAAATCTCAAATGCTTATGATGTAAGTCAGATGTTTGTTAATCCTGAAATACCGAGGCAATAATGATAATTCTCAAGCGTTAACCCTTGCTGAATCAAACGAAAACAAGCTTGAGTTGCAGATAAAGTAAGATAAATGGATGCATTATCCTCAAAAGAATCTTCAGGAGTTACATGAAATATCTGAGGTATAGGATTTTCAAACACTATACTAATATGGTTTACGACATCTCTCTGATTTTTTATTTATAGATTTATCTTTTCTTAGGACAAACTATGTAGGGTTGTTGCGACAATCTATGTGATACAGATTAGGGATGGTATTATTTTGGATGTTTAAGTTGTAACAACAAGAAAGTTTATACACATTCCAGAACCATTAGAAATGTAAATGGGAGAGAGTTTGTTACACACATTTGGTGGTGTGAGACATGCAAATCGAAAGTAACATTTGTTACTCCGCGGTATTAAAACCTTAACTAATACTCATTTTTTTACATATTTATATATAATCTAAACTAAGAAACATTTATTATTATTTTTACTACAGATTCAAAATCCATTTGGTCAAAGATGATACTGGCGAATCTGAATTCATGTTATTGGATTATATTGCTACATGAGTTATTCATGAGTCTGCTATTACCCTACTAAACGGTTCTTACGAAAAAGTTAGTTGTTTTCAACATTAGCATTTCTATTACATATTTTGATTTGAAAAATAACATATCAAAATTTTAACTTGACAACTTGAAGAAGGTTATCATTTTCCCGATTCAATTACAAATTTGATTGGACAGACTTTTATGTTTGGAGTCTACGTTCAGAAAGACAATGCTTCGGGTGGCTGCTATAAAGTTGGAAAGGTCTGGAAAGATCTACGTATGCTAATGACAAGTGAGATATCAGAAACTTTTTATGTTCCAACCCAAGGAAGCGAGGTAATTATACTCTATATGTTATGTTTATTTCAAATCATTGAAGTATTTGAATATTTATCATATGTGCTTAATGTGTAGGATCCAATGTTACTTGAAGGTCAGAGTGATGAAATTGTTTCTACTCCTTCTTCTAAGCGAAAAGTAGACGATAAGGAAGCACCCGAGCTTCTTTCTGCCTCCAAAAAGTCGTCTATCAAACCGATTAAAAAGGAGAATCCCAAAAAATGATAACCATTCATCTGTTGAATGAATTCATGTTGTTTCTTTGATTTATGTTTCAGAATTCTTATTTTGTTTCCTTTTACGTTTGTTTTTGAATGTCACCTTATTTCTGTCAACAACTTTTGGGACTTATTGGGTTTTATTTTCACCCAATCAGTTTCATTTTCAATAATATTTTCCTTTTCTTGACGATTTATTGACTCATCTATTTATATGAAAAATACATGGTGTTGTATAAAACAAATTAACATACTATGATAGAATAAACTTGGATCGATTTATATTATATTTGCTGCATATTGAAACAGAAAATGAGATACTTGGAGTAACAAATCCCATTTGATTTAAGAATTTTGCAATATTTAAATTCTTCTACTTATATACTTTGAGTTACCTTTGACTATCATAAAATAATTATTTTCGAGTTACCTTTTTCTCTCATGCACAACTTTTTCTCTCATAAAATCAATATATTATAATTGGTCAAAATGGTAAATTATATAAAGGAATACTTATATAAGTGGACTATACTGGATTTATAGAATACATTTCCTACAAAATAGAAAACAATATCCACTCCCACGGTTAATGCCGTATATCTATCCAATATTCTATATTGTACTTATAGAACACATTTCCGACAAAATAGGAAAATATAATATTTGAGTATAGTGATTAGTTATAAAAAATCTTAGGCATGCTCTCCTATAATATTCAAGAAAATTATAACTGTTACATTTCATCAACCACAAAGGTTAGAAGTTAAAAGTATAAAGGTTTAGGTTTCATCCCATTTTCGTTCCTTCATCGATATCACCATTGCTACTTCTATGACTAACGAGAACATAAATAGCAATAGGAGACCACGGAGTGAGACATCTGATCAGAAAAGGAAGAGAAGCTCTTCTTTCTTACAAGACTCTGAAGTTAATAATACTCCTCAAGTTAGGCAGAAAGAATCTGGTGTTTTGCCTTTGAAGAGAGTTTTCAGTACCATTTTGGATTCATTGAATACGTCTCTAGCAAATCATATATCAGATAAATAAATTATTTTGTTTTAGGGTTTTCAGGGAATGATGAATATAGTGGTTAAGAGAGGCTATATTTATAATAGGTAGGGACGATATACAATAAGGTTAGCAAATGTAGGGCAGAACATTTAGAGGAATTTAAAAAATACCTCTTTCGAGGAATAAGAAATATTTCTTGAAGATATTTTTAATTAGTTAGGAAGTTTAAAGTTTAACAGTTAATGGTAATCCAAATTCCATAAGTTACCGAAATTTATGGAATCCAACCAAAGAATAACTAACTACGATATTGATTGGGGTTTATCTTTAAACGTGTAGATGAAGCAGTTTAAATTATTACGAAGATAATTATAGTAAATATATGATATCACTATATGTCGTCTAACTATGGTTTATAAATACGGGTACATTTAGTGAGACATGAAAACATATTTCATATATGAAGAAAAAACATGAAATGAAAGACATTTTGATGGATTCTCCATTCTCAAATGTCTTGAAATGGTTTTGAGGTATGAAACAAATGATAGAAGTAGTAAGACATTAAAAATGATTAATATAGGAATAAAACTCATGAAAAATTCAATTGCAAATAAATTTTTTTTTGACCTTTATATTTTTGTTTGTATAGAAATCGTAGTTAAGAAGTTATTTATTAGTATTTCTATGTTGTAATGATGATATTTTTGAGACAATACACTTACTTGTGAAGTGATTGAAAGTAAAGATGTATTTTTCAAATTTTAATTAGGTTATAGGTTATCTAGCTTTGTAATGATGATCCGTATTATAAAATATAGTACACAAAATATTTTCTGATACTCTTGATAGATTCAAATATTATAAGAATATTTTTCTAACTCACTCATCAACGATAATAACAACATTTAATGATTTGTTATGTTTTTGACAATGCCTTTATATAGTTTTTCTACTTTTACACATATATAATTTGTATTTTTTTCCAGTGGTTTAGGATTAAATAATTTTGATATTTTTTAAAGAGTGAATATAAAATCCATAATAATGATAACCCTTCGGTTAACCAACCCTTGCTTTTTACTAATAAAGAGTGATTTTATCTCCACTAAACAAAACCTTTCGGTTACCCTGTTTTTCCTATATATACTCTCCTTCTTCTCATTATCGAAAACCCTAAGCATTTACAACTTCTCCAAGCTTTGTCTCTCCAAATACCTTTTAGTAAGTCTTTCACCTATCTCTTCCTTCTCTTAATTTAAACCCCTGATATTCATAGTTTAGGTTAGGAATATTGTCTAAGTTTTGCATGTTGATATTTTCTGCTAGATCAAGATTATAATTTTTACACCTGGAATGTTATTGTTTAGTCGATTCTTATATAATTTTTAACTAGATGTTATTGTATAGTCGATTCTTATATAATTTTTAATTGATTATATTTGTTACATACAGATTTTTGCTTTTCATGTTCATTTTATATTTTAACCGTTATTTGTTTCTTTGCACATGTAGCAGAAGACTCTCCAATAAACCTTTAGTAAGCTATTCATCTACATCTTATTTTTTGTATTAAATATGTTTCAATTAATAATATAATTTTGGATTATTTTTTAGATTAGATATTCATGCTGATCATTCTTCTAAAGTATTTTTTTAATAAAAAATTAGATGTTATTGTATACTTGATTCCCTTATTTTTATATGGTGTGAATAATATTTGTCATATTTATAGATCTACATTTAGTTACACATTTTTTTTCGAAGCGTATTTTTTAACATATATATCTTTTCTTTTATTTTATAATAATTTAGTTGTTCATCTCAATTTGAATTTTAACCAATATTTTAAAATCTTCAAACATGCAAAATCCACTCAATGGCAATTAGTATAGACTTGACGATAAAGGATCCGGTGGTTGATGAGAGTGAATTATCATTTCAATAGGGCTTCAACGAAGGCCAGAAGGAACACTATCAAGCTGTTAAGTCAAAACATGTGGAGGAGATCGAGGTCGAAAAACTCGCAACCAAGCTTGAGATACTTCATAATGTGGAGAAGGTGTTTGGCCCGGTTAAGGAGAAAAAGAGGCTTGAACAAGAGCTGATCCTTGCAAAATAAATGATGGCTGAGGTGAAAGTGCCAAATCTCGACCGGTGCAAGTTGGGTGAATCTTGGTTGTATGATTGATCTCTCTTCTCTACAACTATACTTTGTTTTAAGAATGTTTTAATCTTACTCGGGTTTGTGTAAGGAACTTAATCTCTGATTTAGAAAACCAGTTTCTTTTATTGTGTTTGTTATTAATCTAAACTTAAGTTTTAATGGTAATCGGCTGTTTTCTGTTAATATTTCTTTATCGCTTAATTATTTTGGTTTTTGTGATTGCATCTAATCCTATTAGGTTTTGGTTAGATAAATGTCTGATTAAGTGTGATATTATTTAGAGTTATATATTTAAGTCGTTAGTCATTATATTGTGATATAATAATCTTATGATTTACAAATTTTTTTTGTTTCGGATATTAAAAATTCGTTATAAAAATATTAGGGTGTATATTATTAATTATCTCATAATATATGTGACATTTGTGGACAATATATTATGTAACTTTGATATTATTATAGACCATTTTTAATATCTTTGATATTACACGATTTTATAGTATGATTTTACATGTTAAATCGTAGTTTATCTTCATAATTTCTTTGATTTTAAAAACTATATTATTTTGAATCATAGATGTTCTTATTTTTCAACTTAGTTGGAATTTGAATATTATTTTTATTGTTCAAAAATCATAAATGTAATTATTTTACATGTTTATTCGATTTAACTACAAATATGTAATACAATGTTAGGCCTTTTCAAAAATATTGATTTTTCAAATTTACTATGGGTCATGGACCCATCCAAATTTTTGTCTCACAACACTTAATTTTCTGAGTCTCGGTTCAACCACATACTGACTCGGTTATGCAAAACTCAATGAACATACCATACTAAAAAGGTAAAATATACATCAAATTTCACATATAGAGCTTTCCTACAACTAATTATTTCCCTTAGAAGGAAGGAAGTCTAGGGACTCAGGTTTTCATAGCCGACAGCTCAAAAAAATTATAAAAATGTCTACCAATGTGTTACATACAATATAAAAATGTCTAAATACAATGGTATTACTCATAAATTTGATGTTTTAATGTGGTATTACTAAAAAGTATTGTAATTTGCAAACAAAATTACTATGAAGAAGGAAATATTGCTAATAACTTGAGTACTACTAAGTGTTAATTCAGACATGTGCTCTTTTTTTAACATGTTTTAGACATATTATTTCTGGTGGGAACTTTTTTTAACACGTTTTATACATTTTTATGCATATTGTTTTGGTTAAATTTTTATACAAGTGTAAAGGAAACCAGTGGTAAGAAATATATTTTTTTTTCTTAGTAATACCTATCAAACTTAGTAGTTCAAATTTTTGGTTTAATCAGTCATCCCCACAACATGAACATCATATGTCGTGCAACAACTCAAGCAATAGTCTTACATATCATCCTACATAGTTTTAACACGAGCAATAGCATATACTCAAGTTTTATACATTTTAAATATGGTTTACATGCTTTAGGTGTCTTATTTATCTTAATATATACTCGTGTTTTAAATTAATGAAATATTAATAGTTTTTAAAAAATATGTGCTAAATATGTTTTAAGTTTTAGACATGTTTTCTAAAGAAATAGTTTTCTTAATAATAATATGTATTGGTGTTACTACTAATTTTTATATTTAACATGATATTACTAATATGTTTTTGTTTTAAGTGTTAAATATTTTTTTTTGTTTGAAGTGTTGAATATGTTTTGGATGTTTTAAATATGTGTTAAATATTTTTTTTTATGTTTTAGGTGAATTCTTTGTCTTAGTAATACCTAATAGATCTAATAGTCTAAATTTATTTTACACATAGTATTTTTTTTACCAACATCAACATCGTGATAAATCATAACTTTATATGTAATCTAAAAATTTACAAATCTTATTTAAATAATAAATATTATTGAAATAACTTATAAAACTAAACTAAATGAAATTATTGAAATGCCATATTACGACGTGTTAAATATGTTTTAGGATTATTCTTTTTCCTCTCATATTCGCCTCTGTTTTCCTCTCCCTCACTGGTGATGGTCTAACAGTCACTGAATCACATGAAAAACAGAACACCATTGAAAATTATTCAAACAAACAGAAAAGACGATTTTAGACACATAAGTTTAAACGATTCATTTGAGAGTGATAACAAAAAGTCTTGATATTTCATAATTGGATTTAGAACAAATAGTAACATAAAGGCCAAAGCTTTCCTCACGATCAGTAACATGTTCGAAATGAAACTTAGCAGTCACTGAATCACATAAAATAACAGAGCACCATTGAAAAAAATTCTAAATCACAGACTTCACAAAGAACATTGGCTTACTGAACCAACATACAACCATTCCTTTTCTCCATCCATTCTCGCTATACCAAATCTAAAAGTTTTTATATTTTCCAAATTATCACACACATACAAAAACAACTTGTGTACAAAAAAAAACAACAACAACAACTTGTGTACACTCTCCAAAATTAAACCCATCAATAATCAAAGATTAACTTAAACGACCATGTAGTGTTTTACCTAATCAGGTTCAGTTAACATCATGATCAGAACCAAAAAGGACCAATCAACACTGCTGATGATCTGAATGAAGAGAGTGTAGAGGAAGAGTGGAAAGAAAACGCCAGCGGATAAGAAAAATGGTGTGTCCTCTGACTCAATGAAGAAGTAGAGCATCTTAAACACACCAAGCAAACATGGTAACAAACCTTTTGAGTTGTAAACTCTCGAGGCACCGGACAAGGATTCATCTTTCTATAAGACGAGATCCTTAGCTTCTTCAATCTCCCAAAGCACAAAAGCGCAGCTATCCAACCATTATCCATCATATGGTCACTGGCGAACTCAAACATATTGTTCTTTTACTCTCACTCTTATTTCTCTGATAAAACAACAACAAATCTCTCGACTCTACCTCCAAATCTATTCATACAATTCTCATGTAGGTTCCAAGGTCGACTTAGTTTCAAACCAAAATCAACCCGAACCAATCCCTAGACAAACTGACATCAAGCTATTGCTAACCAATGAGAAGAAGCTACCAAAAGCTATAATGAATAGATTTTCCGACAAGAATGTGATCAAACAAAGAGGATAAAATACTCTGCTGAACAAATCAGAAAAATAATTCAAAATCAGAAGAAGAAAAAAATGTGAAAAAGGACGAAGACGGCGAACGATGAGAGAGAGAGGTGAAAGAGGAAATTATTTTTTTTTTTTTATTAAATTTTGGGAAAAGATCCATTTGAATCGGATCTGGTTAGATTACCTGGTAATATTATCCTGGTCACCTAACACGGATATGGACCTATGCTTTAAGGTCTATTTGAATGTCCGGAGAGAGGATCTATCCGTGTGCTCCCCTTGAGGATTAGTTTGAGGATGTCCCAAGGTTAATCAAAAAAAAAAAGATAACCCGGTAATATTGTGAGGTTGGTAATTCTGAAGATTTATTAAGGGTTTGTCGTATTTTAACATGTTTTCCAATCAAAAGAAAATTAAAAATAAAATACTTTTTATAAGTGGGGCATATTTGAATTGTATTATGAGGTTGTAGGATAAATCAAAATAAAGGACATTAACTCCATATACCATATGCCCTCCTAAAACCAGGACATTAACTCCATATACCATATGCCCTCCTAAAACCATTCTTAGTACCCTCACCCTTTTTTTTTTCTTTTTTTTTTGACATCAAGATTACAGACTCATATAGACTCTGCGGACCAATCCGGAAGGTCTGTATCCATGTGAACAACAAAAGACGATTGAGATCTGGCTCTACGTGCTAGACCATCCGCCCTTGAATTCAGTGTTTGTGGTACATAGATGATGTTTGAGCTGGTGAAACTTCCTTGAAGCGTTTTAATATCTTGTAGATAACTTGCAAAACCTGGCCACTCCTCTGGTTCAGAAACCATCTTCACCAATTTAGAACTATCCGTTGCAAAAGTAACTTGACACTGCCTTAAATTCCTCATGCTTTCCATTGCCCAAATGAGTGCTTCTATCTCAGCGTGGAGGGGAGACATGCTAGCTCTGACATTTCGTGCACCCATTAAACCGACAAAACCTTCCAACGTACTATACCAACTTTGGCAATCGAATCTATCCTTAGCTTTCCATGATCCATCCACAAAACACCAGCGCCCCGGAATGGCAGGTAAAGAAGTGGCGGGTACTTGTGTCACCTGTTGTGCCGTCTTCACTTGTAGCTCACTCCATAAAATTGCCTCTGTTTCTGCCAGTGTAAGTGTATCCATCGGCGCAATGTCTAGGTTACTAAATACCTTACTATTGCGAGCCTTCCAAATATACCATAATATCCATGCAAAATGGTGATCTTCCATTTTAGGGGTAACACGCCAGAATAAATGATCCATATTCGTGAACAGCGCATCCGTGGGAAAGATTCCTGGCCCGGAAGTAATCTTAGAAAGAGCCCATAGACATTCAAAAAATATATGATTTATTGTTTCCTCTTACGCATCACACCTGTCACACCCTACATCTCCTCTTATCCCTCTGGTTCGCAAGTTCTTCCTCACCGCAATACACCCCGTGAGAAGTTGCCACAAAAAATGTTTGATCTTAGTCGGACACTTAACCTTCCAACAAAAAGCCTTTAACACATCCACTGTGTGTCCTTGAATTTCAATTGGTCGTTCTTTATCCGGATAAAC
>JABAYD010003550.1:0-16774 GCA_014822095.1 Diplotaxis tenuifolia
CGGCGAGCTGGTGCAAACAATCTCGATTCGTCGAGCTGACTTGTTTTCGTCATAAACTCTCAACGGAAACTCCGATTGAGACGAAACGAAAAGCTGTGCGATCGAGAATCAAGAGAGAAGCTCGAGGAGCAGTCCAGGTCGCCTTACGGCGAGCTGGTGCACCTGTCTAGCTTGCCAGGCAAGTTGTTGACCCTGTCCAGCTCACCGGGCGAGCTGGCGCGGACAATCTTGATTTGTCTGACTCGTTTAGGTCGTAAACTCTCAACGGAAACTCTAATTGAGACGAAAGAAAAAGCTGTGCGATGGAGAATCAAGAGAGAAGCTCGAGGAGCAGTCCAGGTCGCCGTACGGCGAGCTGGTGAGCCTGTCCAGCTTGCCAGGCGAGTTGTTGAGCCTGTCCAGCTCGGCGGGCGAGCTGGCGCGGAAAATCTTGATTTGTCTGACTCGTTTTGGTTGTAAACTCTCAACGGAAACTCCGATTGAGACGAAAAAAAAATCTGTGCGATCGAGAATCGATAGAGAAGCGCAAAGAGCAGTCTAGGTTGCCGTACGCTGAGCTGGTGAGCCTGTCAAGCTCGCCGTACGGAGAGCTGGCGCGAACAATCTCTATTTGTCTAGGTTACTCGTTTTCGTCGTAAACTCTCAACAGAAACTCCGATTGAGACAAAACGAATATCTATGCGATCGAGAATCGAGAGAGAATATTGAGGAGCTGTCATGGTTGCCGTACGGCGAGCTGGCGCGAACAATCTCGATTTGTCGAACTGACTTGTTTTCGTCGTAAACTCTCAACGGAAACTCTTATTGAGACGAAACGAAAAGCTGTGCGATCGAGAATCGATGGAGAAGCGCGAGGAGCAGTCCAGGTCGCCTTACGGTGAGCTGGTGAGCCTCTCCAGCTCGCCGGGCGAGCTGTTGAGCCTGTCCAGCTTGCCGGGCCATTTGGCGCGGATAATCTTGATTCGTCTGACTCGTTTTTGTCCTAAACTCTATACGGAAACTCCGATTGACACGAAACGAAAAGCTGTGCAATCGAGAATCGAGAAAGAAGCTTGAGGAGCAGTCCAGGTCGCCGTACGGAAAGCTCGTGAGCCTGTCCAGGTCTCCGTACGGCAAGCTGGCGCGGACAATCACGATTCGTCGAGCTGGCTTGTTTTCGTCGTAAAATCTCAACAGAAACTCCGATTGAGACGGAACGAAAAGCTGTGCGATCGAGAATCGAGAGAGAAGCTCGAGGAGCAGTCCAGGTCGCCATACGGAGAGCTGGTGAGCTTGTTCAGCTCGCCGGGCTAGCTGTTGAGCATGTCCAGCTCGCCGGGCCAGTTGGAGCGGATAATCTTGATTCGCCTGACTCGTTTTCGTCCTAAACTCTCAACAGAAACTCCGATTGAGACGAAACGAAAAATCTGTGCGATCGAGAATCAAGAGAGAAGCTCGACTAGCAGTCTAAGTTGTTGTGCACCGAGCTGGTGAGCTTGTTCAGATCGCCATATGGCTAGCTGGTGTGAACAATCACAATTCGTCAAGCTGACTTGTTTTCGTCGTAAACTCTCAACGGAAACTCCGATTGAGACGAAACGAAAAGCCGTGCGATCAAGAAACGAGAAAGAAGCTCGAGGAGCAGTCCAGGTCGCCATACGGCGAGCTGGCGCAGACAATCTCGATTCGTCGAGCTGGCTTGTTTTTGTCGTAAAAACTCAACGGAAACTCCGATTGAGGCGGAACGAAAAGCTGTGCGATCGAGAATCGAGAGAAAAGCTCGAGGAGCAGTCCAGTTCGCCGTACGGCGAGTTGGTGAGCCTGTCCAGATTGCGGGGTGAGCAATTGAGCCTGTCCTGCTCGCTGGGCGAGCTGGAGCGGACAATCTCGATTCGTCTAACTTCATTTCGTCGTAAACTCTCAACGAAAACTCCGATTGAGACAAAACGAAAAGCTGTGCAATCGAGAATCGAGAGATAAGTTCAAGGAGCAGTCCAGGTCACCGTACGCCGAGATGGTGAGCCTTTCCAGCTTGCCGTATGGCGAGCTGGCGCGAACAATCTCGATTCGTCGAGGTGAATTGTTTTCGTCGTAAACTCTCAATGAAAACTCTGATTGAGACGAAACAAAAATTTGTGCGATCGAGGAGCAGTCCAGGTCGCCGTATGGCGAGCTGGTGAGCCTGTACAGCTCGCCTTACGGCAAGCTGGTGCGAACAATCTCAATTCGTCGAGCTGACTTGTTTACGTCGTAAACTCTCAACGGAAATTTTGACTGAGAGGAAACGAAAAGTTGTGCAATCGAGAATCGAGTGAGAAGCTCGAGAAGCAGTCCAGGTATCCGTACATCGAGATGGTGAGCCTCTAAAGCACGCCGGGCGAGCTGTTGAGCATGTCCAGGTCGCCGTACGGCGAGTTGGTGAGCCTGTCAAGCTTACCGGGCGAGTTTTTGGGCCTGTCCTACTCACCGGGCAAGCTGGCGCGGACAATCTTGATTTGTCTGACTCGTTTCGGTCGTAAACTCTCAACGGAAACTCCGATTGAGACGAAACAAAAAGCTGTGCGATCGAGAATCGAGAGAGAAGCTCGAGGAGCAGTCTAGGTCGCCGTACACTGAGCTGGTGAGGCTGTCAAGCTCGCTGTAAGGCGAGCTGGCGCGAACAATCTCAATTTGTCTAGGTGACTCGTTTTCGTCATAAACTCTCAACATAAACTCCGATTGAGACAAAACGAATATCTGTGCAATCGAGAATCAAGAGAGAATCTCGAGGAGCAGTCTAGGTCGCCGTACGGCGAGCTGGTGAGCCTGTCCAGCTCACCGTACGGCGAGCTAGCACGGACAATTTCGATTCGTCGAGCTGGCTTATTTTCTTCGTAAAATCTCAACGGAAACTCAGATTGAGACGGAACGAAAAGCTGTGCCATCGAGAATCAAGAGAGAAGTTCAAGAGATGGTGAGCCTGTACAGCTTGCCGGGATAGCAGTTGAGCCTGTCCAGCTCGCCAGGCCAGATGGTGTCGATAATCTTGATTCGTCTGACTCGTTTTCGTCCTAAACTCTAAACAGAAACTCAGATTGAGACGAAAAGAAAATCTGTGCTATCGAGAATCGAGAGAGAAGCTCGAGGAGCAGTCTAAGTAGCCGTACGCCGAGCTGGTGATCCTGTTCAGCTCGCCATACGGCGAGCTGGCGCGAACAATCACAATTCGTCGAGCTGACTTGTTTTCGTCGTAAACTCTCAACGGAAACTCCGATTGAGACGAAACGAAAGGATGTGCGATCGAGAATCGAGAGAAAAGCTCGAGGAGCAGTCCAGTTTGCTGTACGGCGAGTTTCTGTGCCTGTACAGCTCGCGGGCCAAGCTGTTGAGCCAGTCCAGCTGGCCGGGAGAGCTGGCGCGGACAATCTCGATTCGTCTAACTTGTTTTCGTCGTAAACTCTCAACGGAAACTCCGATTGAGACAAAACGAAAAGCTGTGCAATCGAGAATCGAGAGATAAGCTCGAGGAGCAGTCCAGGTCACCGTACGCCGAGCTGGTGAGCCTGTTTAGCTCTCCGTACGGCAAGCTGGCGCGAACAATTTCGATTCGTCGAGCTGACTTGTTTTCGTCCTAAACTCTCAACGGAAACTCCGATTGAGACGAAACAAAAAGTTGTGCGATCGATAATCAAGAGAGAAGCTCGAGGAGCAGTCCAGGTCTCCGTACGGCGAGCTGGTGAGCCTGTCAAGCTTACCGGGCGAGTTTTTGAGCCTGTCCAGCTCGTCGGGCGAGCTGGCGCGGACAATCTTGATTTGTCTGACTCGTTTCGGTCGTAAACTATCAACAAAAACTCCGATTGAGACGAAACAAAAAGCTGTGCGATCGACAAATCGAGAGAGAAGCTCTAGGAGCAGTCTAGGTCGCCGTACGCTGAGCTGGTGAGCCTGTCAAGCTCGCTGTAAGGCGATCTGGCGCGAACAATCTCAATTTGTCGAGGTGATTCGTTTTTGTCGTAAACTCTCAACATAAACTCCGATTGAGACAAAACGAATATCTGTGCAATCGAGAATCAAGAGAGAATCTCGAGGAGCAGTCTAGGTCGCCGTACGGCGAGCTGGTGAGCCTGTCCAGATCGCCGTACGGCGAGCTGGTGAGCCTGTCCTGCTCGCCGTACGGCGAGCTGGCGCGGACAATCTCGATTCGTCGAGCTGACTTGTTTTTGTCATAAACTCTCAACGGAAACTCCGATTGAGACGAAAAAAATAGTTGTGCGATCGAGAATCAAAAGAGACGCTCGAGGAGCAGTCCAGGTCGCCGTACGGCCAGCTGGTGAGCCTGTCAAGCTTACCGCGCGAGTTTTTGAGCCTGTCTAGCTCGCCGGGCGAGCTGGCGCAGACAATCTTGATTTGTCTGACTCGTTTCGGTCGTAAACTCTCAACGGAAACTCCGATTGAGACTAAACAAAAAGCCGTGGAATCGAGAATCGAGAGAGAAGCTCGAGGAGCAGTCTAGGTCGCCGTACGTTGAGCTGGTGAGCCTGTCAAGCTCGCTGTAAGGCGATCTGGCGCGAACAATCTCAATTTGTCGAGGTGACTCGTTTTCGTCGTAAACTCTCAACATAAACCCCGACTGAGACAAAACGAATATCTGTGCAATCGAGAATCAAGAGAGAATCTCGAGGAGCAGTCTAGGTTGCCGTACGGCGAGCTGGTGAGCCTGTCCAGCTCGCCGTATGGCCAGCTGGCGCTGACAATCTCGATTCGTCGAGCTGGATTATTTTCGTCGTAAAATCTCAACGGAAACTCAGATTGAGAAGGAACGAAAATCTGTGCCATCGAGAATCAAGAGAGAAGTTCAAGAAGCAGTCCAGGTCGCCGTACGGAGAGATGGTGAGCCTGTACAGCTCGCTGGGCTAGCTGTTGAGCCTGTCCAGCTCGTCGGGCCAGATGGCGCGGATAATCTTGTTTCATCTGACTCGTTTTCGTCCTAAACTCTCAACAGAATCTCCGATTGAGACGAATAGAAAATCTGTACTATCGAGAATCGAGAGAGAAGCTCGAGGAGCAGTCTAAGTAGCCGTACGCCGAGCTGGTGAGCCTGTTCAGCTCGCCATACGGCGAGCTGGCACAAACAATCACAATTCAACGAGCTAACTTGTTTTCGTCGTAAACTCTCAACGGAAACTCCGATTGAGACGAAACGAAAGGCTGTGCGATCGAGAATCGAGAGAGAAGCTCGAGGAGCAGTCCAGGTCGCCGTACGGCGGGCTGGCGTGGACAATCTCGATTCGTCGAGCTGGCTTGTTTTCATCGTAAAATCTCAACGGAAACTCCGATTGAGACGAAACGAAAGGCTGTGCTATCCAGAATTAAGAGAGAAGCTCGAGGAGCAGTCCAGGTCGCCGTATGGAGAGATGGTGAGCCTGTACAGCTCGCCGGGATAGCTGTTGAGCCTGTCCAGCTCGCAAGGCCAGATGGTGTGGATAATCTTGATTCATCTGACTCGTTTTCATCCTAAACTCTCAACAGAAACTCCGATTGAGACGAAAAGAAAATCTGTGCTATCGAGAATCGAGAGAGAAGCTCGAGGAGCAGTCTAAGTAGCCGTACGCCGAGCTGGTGATCCTGTTAAGCTCGCCATACGGCGAGCTGGCGCGAACAATCACAATTCGTCGAGCTGACTTGTTTTCGTCGTAAACTCTCAACGGAAACTCTGATTGAAACGAAACGAAAGGATGTGCGATCGAGAATCGAGAGAAAAGCTCGAGGAGCAGTCCAGTTTGCCGTACGGCGAGTTTCTGTGCCTGTACAGCTCGCGGGCCAAGCTGTTGAGCCAGTCCAGCTCGCCGGGAGAGCTGGCGCGGACAATCTCGATTCGTCTAACTTGTTTTCGTCGTAAACTCTCAACGGAAACTCCGATTGAGACGAAACGAAAAGCTGTGCAATCGAGAATCGAGAGATAAGCTCGAGGAGCAGTCCAGGTCACCGTACGCCGAGCTGGTGAGCCTGTTCAGCTCTCCGTACGGCGAGCTGGCGCGAACAATCTCGATTCGTCGAGCTGACTTGTTTTCGTCATAAACTCTCAACGGAAACTCCGATTGAGACGAAACAAAAAGTTGTGCGATCGAGAATCAAGAGAGAAGCTCGAGGAGCAGTCCAGGTCACCGTACGGCGAGCTGGTGAGCCTGTCAATCTCGCTGTAAGGCGATCTGGCGCGAACAATCTCAATTTGTCGAGGTGACTCGTTTTCGTCGTAAACTCTCAACATAAACTCCGATTGAGACAAAACGAATATCTGTGCAATCGAGAATCAAGAGAGAATCTTGAGGAGCAGTCTAGGTCGCCGTACTGGCTTATTTTCGTCGTAAAATCTCAACGGAAACTCAAATTGAGACGGAACGAAAAGCTGTGCCATCGAGAATCAAGAGAGAAGCTCGAGGAGCAGTCCAGGTCGCCGTACAGAGAGATGGTGAGCCTGTACAGCTCGCCGGGCTAGCTGTTGAGCCTGTCCAGCTCGTCGGGCCAGATGGTGCGGATAATCTTGATTCATCTGACTCGTTTTCGTCCTAAACTCTCAACAGAAACTCCGATTGAGACAGAAGGAAAATCTGGGCTATCGAGAATCGAGAGAGAAGCTCGAGGAGCAGTCAAAGTAGCCGTACGCCGAGCTGGTGAGCCTGTTCAGCTCGCCATACGGCGAGCTGGCACGAACAATCACAATTCAACGAGCTGACTTTTTTTCGGCGTAAACTCTCAATGGAAACTCCGATTGAGACGAAAGGAAAGGCTGTGCGATCGAGAATCGAGAGAGAAGCTCGAGGATAAGTCCAGGTCGCCGTACGGCGGGCTGGCGCGGACAATCTCGATCGTCGAGCTGGCTTGTTTTCGTCGTAAAATCTCAACGGAAACTCCGATTGAGATGAAACGAAAGGCTGTGCGATCGAGAATCGAGAGAGAAGCTCGAGGAGCAGTCCAGGTCACCGTACGGAGAGCTGGTGAGCCTGTGAAGCTCGCCGGGCTAGCTGTTGAGCCTGTCCAGCTCGTCGGGCCAGATGGCGCGGATAATCTGGATTCATCTGACTTGTTTTCGTCCTAAACTCTCAACAGAAACTCCGATTGAGACGAAAAGAAAATCTGTGCGATCGAGAATCGAGAGAGAAACTCGAGGAACAGTCTAAGTAGCCGTACGCCGAGCTGGTGAGCCTGTTCAGCTCGCCATACGGCGAGCTGGCGCGAACAATCACAATTCGTCGAGCTGACTTGTTTTCGTCGTAAACTCACGAAACGAAAGGCTGTGCGATCGAGAATCAAGAGAAAAGCTCGAGGAGCAGTCCAGTTCGCCGTACGCCGAGTTGCTGAGCCTGTCCAGCTCGCGGGCCAAGCTAATAAGCCTGTCCAGCTCGCCGGGAGAGCTGACGCGGACAATCTCGATTCGTCTAACTTGTTTTCGTCGTAAATTCTCAACGGAAACTCCGATTGAGACAAAACAAAAAGCTGTGCAATCGATAATCGAGATATAAGCTTGAGGAGCAGTCCAGGTCACAGTACGCCGAGCTGGTGAGCCTATTCAGCTCGCCGTACGGCAATCTGGCGCGAACAATCTCGATTCGTCGAGCAGACTTGTTTTTGTCGTAAACTCTCAACGGAAACTCCGATTGATACAAAACGAAAAGCTGTGCAATCGAAAATCGAGAGAGAAACTCGAGGAGCAGTCCAGGTCACCGTACGGGAAGCTGGTAAGCCTGTCCAGTTCGCCGGGCGAGCTGTTGAGCCTGTCCAGCTCGTCGGGCGAGCTGGCACGGACGATCTTGATTCGTGTGACTCGTTTTTGTCGTAAACTCTCAACGGAAACTCCGACTGAGATGAAACAAAAAGCTGTGCGATCGAGATTCCAGAGAGAAGCTCGAGGAGCAGTCCAGGTCGTCGTACGCCGAGCTGGTAAGCCTGTCCAGTTTGCCGTACAGCAAGCTGGTGCGAACAACCTCGATTCGTCGACCTGGCTTGTTTTCGTCGTAAACTCTCAACATAAACTCCGATTGAGACAAAACGAATATCTGTGCAATCGAGAATCAAGAGAGAATCTCGAGGAGCAGTCTAGGTCGCCGTACGGCGAGCTGGCGTGGACAATCTCGATTCGTCGAGCTGACTTATTTTCGTCGTAAACTCTCAACAGAAACTTCGATTGAGACGAACCGAAAAGTTGTGCATTCGAGAATCGAGAGAAAAGCTCGAGGAGCAGTCTAGGTCTCCGTACGGCTAGCTGGTGAGCCTGTACAGCTCGCCAGGCGAGCTGGTAAACCTGTCCAGCTCGCCAAGCGAGCTGTTGAGCCTGTCCAGCTCGCCGGGCGAGCTGGCGCGGACAATTTTGATTTGTCTGACTCGTTTTCGTCGTAAACTCTCAACGGAAACTCCAAATGAGAAGAAACGAAAAGATGTGCGATCGAGAATCGAGAGAGAAGCTCGAGTAGCAGTCCAGGTCGCTGTAGGGCGTGCTGGTGAGCCTGTCCAGCTCGTCGGGCGAGTTGTTGAGCCTGTCCAGCTTGCCGGGCGAGCTGGCGCGGACAATCTTGATTCGTCTGACTCGTTTCTGTCGTAAACTCTCAACCGAAACTCCGATTGAGACGAAATGAAAAGCTGTGCGATCGAGAATCGAGAGAGAAGCTCGAGGAACATTCCAGGTCGCCGTACGCTGAGCTAGTAGGCCTGTCCGGCTCGCCGTACGGCGAGCTGGCGCGAACAATCTCAATTCATCGAGGTGACTCGTTTTCATCGTAAACTCTAAACAGAAATTCAGATTGAGACAAAACGAAAAGCTGTGCGATCGAGAATCGAGAGAGAGCTCAAGGAGCAGTCTGGGGCGCAGTACGGCAAGCTGGTGAGCCTGTCCAGCTCGCCGTACGGCGAGCTAGCGCGAAAAATCTCGACTTGTCGAGCTGACTTGTTTTCGTCGTAAACTCTCAACGGAAACTCTGATTGAGACGAATCGAAAAGTTGTGCGATCGAGAATCGAGAGAGAAGCTCGAGCAGCAGTCCAGGTTGCCGTACGGCGAGCTGGTGAGCCTGTCAAGCTCGCCAGGCGAGCTGTTGAGCATGTCCAGCTCGCCGGGCATGCTGGTGCGGACAATCTCGATTTGTCTGACTCATTTTCGTCCTAAACTCTCAATGGAAACTTCGATTGAGACGAAACAAAAATTTGTGCAATCAAGAATCGAGAGAGAAGCTAGAGGAGCAGTCTAAGTCGCCGTACGCCGAGCTGGCGCGAAAAATCTCGATTCCTCGAGCTGACATGTTTTTGTCGTAAACTCTCAACGGAAAGCTGTGCGATCGAGACGCGAGAGAGAAGCTCGAGGAGCAGTCCAGGTCATCGTACGACGAGCTGGTGAGCCTGTCCAGGTCATCGTACGGCGAGCTGGGGAGCCTGTCCAGCTCGCCCTACGGCGAGCTGGCGCGGATAATCTCGATTCGTCGAGCTGACTTGTTTTCGTCCTAAAATCTCAATGGAAACTCCGATTGAGACGGAACGAAAATTTGTGCGATCAAGAATCGCGAGAGAAGCTTGAGGAGCAGTCCAGGTCACCAAACGGTGAGCTGGGTGAGCCTATACACCTCTCCGTACGGTGAGTTGGGTGTGCCTGTCCAGCTGATGTCCAGCTGGCGCGAACAATCTTGATTCGTCCAGCTGACTTGTTTTCGTCGTAAACTCTTAACGGAAACTCTAATTGAGATGAAACGAAAAGTTGTGCGATCGAGAATCGAGAGAGAAGCTAGAGGAGCAGTCCAGGTCTCCGTATGGCGAGCTGGGGATCTTGTCCAGGTCGCCGAACGGTGATCTGGTGAGCCTCTCTATATCGCCATACGGCGAGCTGGCGCGGACAATCTCGATTCGTCGAGCTGACTTGTTTTCGTCATAAATTCTCAACGGAGACTCCGATTGAGACGAAACGAAAAGCCGTGCGATCGAGAATCTAGAGAGAAGCTCGAGGAGCAGTCTAGGTCGCCATACAGCGAACATGTGAGCCTGTCCAACTTGCCAGGCGAGCTGTTGAGCCTGTCCAGCTCGCCGGGCGAGCTGGCGTGGATATTCTTGATTCGTCTGACTTGTTTTCATCGTAAACTCTCAACGGAAACTCCGATTGAGACGAAATGAAAAGCTGTGCGATCGAGAATCAAGAGAGAAGCTCGAGGAGCTGTCCAGGTCGCCGTACGGCGAGCTGGTGAGCCTGTCCAGCTCGACGTACAGCAAGCTTGCGCGAACAATCTCGATTCGTCGAGCTGACTTGTTTTCGTCGTAAACTCTCAACGGAAACTTCGATTGAGACGAACCGAAAAGCTGTGCGATCGAGAATCGAGAGAAAAGCTCGAGGAGCAGTCCAGGTCTCCGTACGAAGAGCTGGTGAGCCTGCCCAGCTCGCCAGGCGAGCTGGTAAACCTGTGTAGCTCGCCAAGCGAGCTGTTGAGCCTGTCCAGCTCGACAGGCGAGCTGGCGCGGACAATCTTGATTTGTCTGACTCGTTTTCGTCGTAAACTCTCAACGGAAACTCCGATTGAGACGAAAAGAAAAGCTGTGCGATCTAGAATCGAGAGAGGAGCTCGAGGAGCAGTCCAGGTCGCCCGTACAGCGAGATGGTGAGCCTGTCCAGCTTGCCGTACGGCGAGCTGGCGCGAACAATCTCGATTCGTCGACCTGACTTGTTTTGGTCGTAAATTCTCAACAAAAACACTGCTTGAGACGAAACAAAAAGCGTTGCGATCAAGATTCGAAAGAGAAGCTCAAGAAGTAGTCCAGGTCACTGTACGGCTAGCTGGTGAGCCTGTCCAGCTCGCTAGGCGATCTGTTGAGCCTGTCCAGCTCGCCCGGCGAGCTGGCGCGGACAATCTTGATTCGTCTGACTCGTTTTTGTCGTAAACTCTCAGCGGAAACTCCGATTGAGACGAAAAGAAAACCTGTGAGATCGAGAATCGAGAGTGGAGCTAGAGGAGCAGTCCAGGTCGCCGTACAGCGAGCTGGTGAGCCTGTCCAGCTCGACGTACCGCGAGTTGGCGCGAGCAATCTCGATTCGTCGAGCTCACCTTTTTTCGTCGTAAACTCTCAAAGGAAACTCCAATTGAGACGAATCGAAAAGCTGTGTGATCGAGAATCGAGAGCGAAGCTAGAGGAGCAATCTAAGTCACCGTACACCGAGCTGGTGAGCCTGTCCAGCTCGCCGTACGAAGAGCTGGCGCGAAAAATCTCGATTCCTCGAGCTGAGTTGTTTTCGTCGTAAACTCTCAACGGAAAGATGTGCAATCGAGAAGCGAGAGAGAAGCTCGAGGAGCAGTCCAGGTCATCACACGACGAGCTGGTGAGCCTATCCAGGTCGCCATACGAGGAGCTGGGGAGCCTGTCGAGCTCGCCCACGGGGAGCTGGCACGGATAATCTCGATTCGTTGAGCTGAGTTGTTTTCATCCTAAAATCTCAATGGAAACTCCGATTGAGACGGAACGAAAATCTATGCGATCAGAATCGGGAGAGAAGCTTGAGGAGCAGTCCAGGTCGCCAAAAGGCGAGCAGGGTGTGCATGTCCTGCTGGCGCGAACAATCTTGATTCGTCGAGCTGACTTGTTTTCGTCGTAAACTCTCAACGGAAACTCTGATTGAGACGAAACGAAAAGTTGTGCGATCAAGAATCGAGAGAGAAGCTCGTTGAGCAGTCCAGGTCTCCGTATGGCGAGCTGGGGAGCTTGTCCAGGTCGTCGTACGGCGATCTGGAGAGCCTGTCCATCTCGCCATACTGCGAGCTGGCGTGGACAATCTCAATTCGTCGAGCTGACCTGTTTTCGTCGTAAATTCTCAACGGAAACTCCGATTGAGAAGAAACGAAAAGCTGTGCGATCGAGAATCTAGAGAGAAGCTCGAGAAGCAGTCTAGGTCGCCGTACGAGGAGCTTGTGAGCCTGTCCAGCTCGCCAGGCGAGCTGTTGAGCCTGTCCAGCTCGCCGGGCGAGCTGGCGTGGACATTCTTGATTCGTCTGACTCGTTTTCGTCGTAAACTCTAAATGGAAACTCCGATTGAGACGAAACGAAAAGCTGTGCGATCGAGAATCGAGAGAAAGGCTTGAGGAGCAGTACGGTGAGCTGGTGAGCCTGTCCCGCTCGGCGTACGGTGAGCTGGCGCGAACAATCTTGATTCGTCGAGATGACTTATTTTCGTCGTAAACTCTCAACGAAAACTTCGATTGAGATGAACTGAAAAGCTGTGTGATCGAGAATCGAGAGAGAAGCTCGAGGAGCAGTCCAGGTCTCCGTACGGTGAGCTGGTGAGCCTGTCCAGCTCGCCAGGCGAGCTGGTAAACCTGTCCAGCTCGCCAAGCGAGCTGTTGAGCCTTTCCAGCTCGCCGGGCGAGCTGGCGCGGACAATCTTGATTTGTCTGACTCATTTTCGTCGAAAACTCTCATCGGAAACTCCGATTGAGACGAAAAGAAAAGCTGTGCAATCGAGAATCGAGAGGGGAGCTCGAGGAGCAGTCCAGGTCGCCGTACGGCGAGCTGGTGAGCCTGTCCAGCTCGCCGTACGGCGAGCTGGCGCGAACAATCTCGATTCGTCGAGCTGACTTGTTTTCGTCGTAAACTTTCAACGGAAACTCCGATTGAGACGAATCGAAAAGCTGTGCGATCGAGAATCGAGAGAGAAGCTCGAGGAGTAGTCAAGGTCTCCATACAGCGAGCTGGTGAGCCTGTCCATCTCGCCAGGCGAGCTGTTGAGCCTCCCCAGCTCGCCGGGCGAACTGGCGCGGACAATCTTGATTCGTCTGACTTGTTTTCGTCGTAAATTCTCAACGGAAACTCGGATTGAGACGAAACAAAAAGCTGTGCGATCGAGAATCGAGAGAGAAGCTCGAGGAGCAGTCCAGGTCGTCGTACAGCGAGCTGGTGAGCCTGTCCAGCTTGCCGTACAGTGAGCTGGTGTGAACAATCTCGATTCGTCGAGCTGACTTGTTTTCGTCGTAAACTCTCAACAGAAACACTGATTGAGACGAAACGAAAAGCGTTGTGATCGAGATTCGAAAGAGATGCTCGAGAAGCAGTCCAGGTCACTGTACCGCTAGCTGGTGAGCCTGTCCAGCTCTCCGTACGACGATCTGGCACGAAAAATCTCGA
This sequence comes from Diplotaxis tenuifolia, assembly GCA_014822095.1. NCBI lineage: Eukaryota > Viridiplantae > Streptophyta > Magnoliopsida > Brassicales > Brassicaceae > Diplotaxis > Diplotaxis tenuifolia. Next base: position 13,097 of record JABAYD010003550.1, read on the forward strand.
TTCCTCGAGCTGACTTGTTTTCGTCGTAAACTCTCAATGGAAACTCCGATTGAGACGGAAAGAAAATCTGTGCGATCAAGAATCGGGAGAGAATCTTGAGGAGCAGTCCAGGTCGCCAAACGGTGAGCTGGGTGAGCCTATACACCTCTCCGTACGGTGAGTTTGGTGTGCCTGCAGCTGTCCAGCTGGCACGAACAATCTTGATTCGTCGAGCTGACTTGTTTTCGTCGTAAACTCTCAACGGAAACTCTGATTGAGACGAAACAAAAAGTTCTGCGATCAAGAATCGAGAGAGAAGCTCGAGGAGCAGTCCAGGTCTCCGTATGGCGAGCTGGGGAGCTTGTCCAGGTCGCCGTACGGCGATCTGGTGAGCCTGTCCATCTCGCCATACGGCGAGCTGGCGCAGACAATCTCGATTCGTCGAGCAGACTTGTTTTCGTCGTAAATTCTCAACGGAAACTCCGATTGAGACGAAACGAAAAGCTGTGCGATCGAGAATCTAGAGAGAAGCTCGAGGAGCAATCTAGGTAGCCGTACGGCGAGCTTGTGAGCCTGTCCAGCTCACCACGCGAGCTGTTGAGCCTGTCCAGCTAGCCGGGCGAGCTGGCGTGGATATTCTTGATTCGTTTGACTGTTTTCGTTGTAAACTCTCAACGGAAACTCCGATTGAGACGAAACGAAAAGCTGTGCGATCGAGAATCGAGAGAGAAGCTCGAGGAGCAGTCAGGGTCTCCGTACGGCGAGCTGATTAGCCTGTCGAGCTCGACGTACGGCGAGCTGGCGCGAACAATCTCGATTCATCGAGCTGACTTGTTTTCGTCGTAAACTCTCAACGGAAACTCCGATTGAGACGAAACGAAAAGTTGTGCGATCGAGAATCGAGAGAGAAGCTCGAGGAGCAGTCCAGGTCGCAGTACGCCGAGCTGGTGAGCCTGTCCAGCTCGCCGTACAACGAGCTGGCACGAAAAATCTCGATTCCTCGAGCTGACTTGTTTTCGTCGTAAACTCTCAACGGAGAGCTGTGCGATCGAGAAGCGAGAGAGAAGCTCGAGGAGCAGTCCAGGTCGCCAAACGGTGAGCTGGGTGAGCCTATACACCTCTCCGTACGGTGAGTAGGGTGTGCCTGTCCAGCTCGCCGTACGGCGAGCTGGGTGTGCATGTCCAGCTGGTGCGAACAATCTAGATTCGTCGAGCTGACTTGTTTTCGTCGTAAACTCTCAACGGAAACTCTGATTGAGACGAAACGAAAAGTTTTGTGATCGAGAATCGAGAGAGAAGCTCGAGGAGCAGTCCAGGTCTCCGTATGGCGAACTGGGCAGCTTGTCCAGGTCGCCGTACGGCGATCTGGTGAGCCTGTCCATCTCGCCATACGGCGAGCTGGCGCGGACAATCTTGATTCGTCGAGCTGACTTGTTTTCGTCTTAAATTCTCAACGGAAACTCCGATTGAGACAAAACGAAAAGCTGTACGATCGAAAATCTAGAGAGAAGCTCGGGGAGCAGTCTACGTCGCTGTACGGCGAGCTTGTGAGCCTGTCCAGCTCGCCACGCGAGCTGTTGAGCCTGTCCAGCTAGCCGGGCGAGCTTGCATGGACATTCTTGATTCGTCTGACTCGTTTTCGTCGTAAACTCTCAACGGAAACTCCGATTGAGACGAAACAAAAAGCTGTGCGATCGAGAATCGAGAGAGAAGCTCGAGGAGCAGTCAGGGTCGCCGTACGGTGAGCTGGTTAGCCTGTCGAGCTCGACGTACGGCGAGCTGGCGCAAACGATCTCGATTCGTCGAGCTGACTTATTTTCATCGTAAACTCTGAACGGAAACTTCGATTGAGACGAACCGAAAAGCTGTGCGATCAAGAATCGAGAGAGAAGCTCGAAGAGCAGTCCAGGTCTCCGTACGGCGAGCTGGTAAGCCTATCCAGCTCACCAGGCGAGCTGGTAAACCTGTCCAGCTCGCCAAGCGAGCTGTTGAGCCTGTCCAGCTCGCCGGGCGAGCTGGCGCGAACAATCTTGATTTGTCTGACTCGTTTTCGTCCTAAACTCTCAACGGAAACTCCGATTGAGACGAAAAGAAAAGCTGTGCGATCGAGAATCGAGAGAGAAGCTCGAGGAGCAGTCAAGGTCTCCGTACGGCGAGCTGCTGAGCCTGTCCAGCTCGCCAGGCGAGCACCAGGCGAGCTGTTGAGCCTCTCCAGCTCGCCGGGCGAGCTGGCGCGGACAATCTTGATTCGTCTGACTTGTTTTCGTCGTAAATTCTCAACGGAAACTCCGATTGAGACGAAATGAAAAGTTGTTCGATCGAGAATCGAGAGAGAAGCTCGAGGAGCAGTCCAGGTCGCCGTACAGCGATCTGGTGAGCCTGTCCAGCTTCCCTTACAGCGAGCTGGCGCGAACAATCTCGATTCGTCGAGCTGACTTGTTTTCATCGTAAACTCTCAACAAAAACACTGCTTGAGACGAAACGAAAAGCGTTGCGATCGAGATACGAAAGAGAAGCTCGAGAAGCAGTCCAGGTCGCCGTACGGCTAGCTGGTGAGCCTGTCCAGCTCGCCAGGCGAACTGTTGAGCCTGGCCAGCTTGCCCGGCGAGCTGGCGCAGACAATCTTGATTCGTCTGACTCATTTTTGTCGTAAACTCTCAGCGGAAACTCCGATTGAGACGAAAAGAAAAGCTGTGCGATCGAGAATCGAGAGTGGAGCTCGAGGAGCAGTCCAGGTCGCCGTACAGCGAGCTGGTGAGCCTGTCCTGCTCGACGTACAGCGAGCTGGCGCGAGAAATCTCGATTCGTCGAGCTCACCTGTTTTCGTCGTAAACTCTAAACGGAAACTCTAATTGAGACGAATCGAAAAGCTGTGCGATCGAGAATCAAGAGAGAAGCTCGAGGAGCAGTCCAGGTCTCCGTACGGCAAGCTGGTGAGCCTGTCCAGCTCGCCAGGCGATCTGTTGAGCCTCTCCAGCTCGCCGGGCGAGCTGGTGCGGACAATCTTGATTCGTCGGACTCGTTTTCGTCGTAAATTCTCAACGGAAACTCCGATTGAGACTAAACAAAAAGCTGTGCGATCGAGAAATGAGAGAGAAGCTCGAGGAGCAGTCCAGGTCGCCGTACGGAAAGCTGGTGAGCCTATCCAGCTCGCTGTACGGCGAGCTGATGTGAACAATCTCGATTCGTCGAGCAGACTTGTTTTCGTCGTAAACTATCAACGGAAACACCGATTGAGACGAAACGAAGAGCTGTGCGATCGAGAATCGAGAGAGAAGCTGGGGGAGCAGACCAGGTCGTCGTACGGCGAGCTGGATGAGCCTGTCAAGCTCGCCATACGGCGAGCTGACGCGGACAATCTCGATTCGTCGAGCTGACTTGTATTCGTCGTAAACTCTCAACGGAAACTCCGATTGAGACGAAACGAAAAGCTGTGCGACCAAAAATCGAGAGAGAAGCTCTAGGAATAGTCCAGGTCGCCGTACGGCGAGTTGGTGAGCCTGTCCAGCTTGCCAGGCGAGCTGGCGCGGACAATCTTGAGTCGTCTAACTCGTATTCGTCGTAAACTCTCAACGAAAACTCCAATTAAGACGAAACGAAAAGTTGTGCGATCGAGAATCGAGAGAGAACCTTGAGGAATGGTCCATCTCGCCGTATGGCGAACTGGGTGAGTCTATCCAGCTCACCGTGCGGCGAGCT
>JABAYD010003560.1:0-16423 GCA_014822095.1 Diplotaxis tenuifolia
CAAAGTTACATATCAAGAAGAACTCTAAAACTCTTCGGACAAAAGAACTTCGGAAACCAAACAATTGAACCATGAAAATCACCAAGAAGTTGAATGTACGATGCCCGAGCCGTCTGATAGCAAGTAAGACGCGACATTGGACTAGATAATGGGCAAGTCGGCCATACCGTCAAACTCGTCTGGTGGTGGCAAGAAGAACGCACCGACCAACTCACTACCTTGGCGAGTTGGTCGGGCCATCCAACTCGCCAAGATGTCAAGTTGGCCAAGCCATCCAACTCGCCACCTTGGTGAGTTGTTCGGGCCATCCAACTCGCCACCTTGGCGAGTTGGTCGGACCATCCAACTCGCCAAGATGGATAGTTAGTTGGGCCATCCAACTCGCCACCCTGGCGAGTTGGTCGCACCATCGCACTCGCCACCATGGCGAGTTGGCCAAGCCGTTCGGCTTGCCACTGGCCGAGTTGAGCCTCACCATCCGCATCGCCCATTGGCAGGCCGGGCACAAGGAATGCTGCCCTTGACTCGATCATGCTCAGAACCACAAAAGTTACTTATGAAAGTTACTGATTACTCTAACTCATAGCCACAAAACGCTTGATCAAAACGATGTCTGTATATATGAAAGACAAAGTTCCAGCTTGCAAAAACGCTGGTAAAACAACTCCAGCGGCGACTACTCCTAATAGCCAACGCTCACGCAAACATTGTAGTACTTAAACAAATCGAAAAGCTGGTCGCGACTTTTTTCCACAGAAAGAGCAACGAAACGAGCTCGCGATGTCTCCATGTAAACCCGTAGCCAATTTGGAGAAATTTTACCATGTAAGGGTTTGACCAAAATAAGTTTTCCGAAACATTTTCAGAAAAATAAAACTTGCTCTCCCAGAAACTGCGGAAAACCTTAGGTTACTCGTGGAAAACCCTAGCTTACTCGCAAAAAAAAGCGCATCAAATCGGGTACGCAACCCCACGTCTGTACTTCTTTCGAATAACTTTCGGAGAAACAAAGTTGATTTCAAAAAAAATTGCTCGAAACCTAAAAGAGGTTGAGGAAGCCGAAACAATACAAAACGGGAAATCATTTCTCTTACAGTTAAAACGTTTCTGACACTTAAGGTTTTGTAAAATACATAAGAGTCCCTTCTATGGTAACATATTCATCGAATTCTCGATATTTTCATACTAAGCTTATTTCGGAAAAAACTACTCAACACTTCCAAAGATCAATTCCACACAACATCCGATTCACACGGTAACAAGTAAAACGCAACGTTGAACTTGGTACCGGGTGAGATGGGTTACGCCGTCCAACTCAAGATCAACACCTACGATTGTTTCTCCTCATACTTCCAAAAGGATCCCGAGTCAAGAAAACAAAAATGATTGAAGCGCATGTTGGCCAAGCCGTCCAACTCGCCATGGCCGCACTGTCCAAGTCGCCACTTTGCCGAGTTGGCCAAGCCGTCCAACCCACCACGTTGGCGATTTGGGCATGATTTTCAGGATCCCAAGCCCAATCATACTCCAAACGATGATCGCACTGCTTTTTGTTTCATCCCAATCGGAGTTTCCTTTGAGATTTTATGACGAAAACAAGTCGCTCGACGAATCAGGACTGTACTCACCAACTCGCCAGTGGGTGAGTTGGACAAGCTCAACCAACTCGCCACCTGGCAAGTTGGACAACTTCTTGAGATTCTCTCTCGAATCTCGATCGAAATGCATTTCATTTTGTTCCAATCGGTGCAACTGTTAGAACTTTACGATACAAAACGTAAAGACTTGCTTTCTTGTATAAGTTTGAATATATCGACTAAAACGGCAACTCAACACCAAATTTGCCTAAAATATGCGAGAGATTTAAACTCTCTAAACGCTGAACTCTCTAAATGGAATCCGGTTTTACAAAATTCTGCCACGTTAAATCGGAAACATCTAAATGTGTAATGGATTTTTCAACAATATACAAAGCACACCTAGCTAGTTAAGTAAAACCAGCAGTACAGAGAAACAAGAACACAAACCCCGATGTTGAAATCCCTTTCTCACTCCGATATTCTCGTTAGTATTTCGTTGAAAACGAATTCATACGAAAATAAGTCAAAAGACATGAGGAGAAGAAGAATGAAGTAGAGGCAGTCCAAAATCATAGATGAAACTAAGGTATGTATGATTTGAAAATTTTATTAGACTTCTAACTTTTCGTTGTAAAGGAATGAAAACGTCTTGGAAACTCCCGTAAAACCTAGGGAATTTAGAATTTAGGTGAATAGTCTACAAGCTAAGTCGTAGATGATTTTGTCTATCTCGATCTATTGTTCTCTAACTCTTCAGGCAGAACTCGCGAACCGATCCACCATCTCTCGTTCAACCGAGAAACGATCGCCCCGCATTTGAGCGTACTCATCTCACTTCCTAAAGAAAGAAGGAACTAGAAACACGAACGTCGTCTTAAAACCGACTCGTTCCTAAAAATTTTCGTAAAACTCACATACTCCAACTCATCAATAATATACCATGGTCTTTAATCGACCCAAATTTTTGATCATCCCAACCCTTTGAAAGAATAATTCATCTGTTTTCTTTCACTTTAAACAAAAAAAAGAGGGAGTAGAGGCGTATACTATACCCGTATACTCTCATACTTTAAAAAAAAATCCGCGCATCAAGAAAACACTTTCTATAAAACAAACTCTCACAAAAATTGGCGGAAAAATATTCGGACAATGCGATGCCTCGTCAAAATCATCCCATAAGCAAACAATAATCTAAGATTTGTCTAAATGCTAAGAAATGATCCAAACCATTTGGAAAATAATCTCTTGGACTATACAACATCTCTAATCGCAATCATGCGTTTATGCCGAAGTCATAAAGATCTTTTCCAACTTGATAAAATAAGTTTCGTGTAAGAGTCAAAAAATTATATTGGAAATTTTTAGGCATCAAAGTATTGCTCTCATTTTCTTTTGAACCAAGTGAGTCACGGAATAATATTAAAAATATTTGCGAAAGAGAAAAATCGAAAACACAAGTAGCAGCAATATGTAACATGTCCTCCCCGCTCATCGACTAAGTCTATCGCTGTTTAAAAGATTCATTTCGCTCAAGAAACTTGTGAAAATGTTTCACGACTATATCTCCGTGAAATAACCTTTGGTAAAACTCCATGAGTGACTCAAAGAAACTTTCACTGAAGAATCAAAACCAAATCGAAAACGTTCCTCAAACATTTTCGGAAACATCGTTATTTTGATATCTCCACATGTCGCGTCAATCTACTCAATTCGTAAAAACCAGTTGTCCGTTACTTACATAAAAAAAATCCTTCGTGTAGTCAAATCATGTCATACGTAGTAACTTTCGAAAGTAAACTTAACATGTTTTACAAAAAGTACTTTCCTTGTAGACATTGGACGATCAATCTAAACTTAGTTTCCTTGCACCACGATCTGACAGATCTTATTCTTTTAGACATGCGGCTCACTGGCATCCACTTTTCATCCCCCTAGGTTACATCCGAGCAGGAAATCACCCGTAAGTGACTCCGCAAGGGCTATGTATCAAGCTTTTTAGGCTTTGTCTCCCTCAGATACGAAGGAAACAAATTCCATACGAATAAATGAAATGTTATACGAAACTTTCATCTTATAAATTAAACCTAAAGTGGAAAAGCGTTTTCTACTACCGTGGGCATACTAAGCCTATCAATCTCGAAAAATTCCATTAGGCCCTCGCCCAATTATGCCTTTCCTTTGTTGCGGAGCTGGATTACGGCATCCCCTTTAAGGACGATTCTAACTAACTTGAACTTATTGATAGCACGAAAGTGTCATGGTCTAATCCTTTACCAACTACATCCTTGGCTACACGTCTGAACACAACCTTCATGTCAAGCCAAAACATTCGAGCAACCACTATTTCATTTGATCGCTTTACAGCTAAAACGACATTCCGCGATTAGTGTAAAAACGCCAAGTGGCGATTAAGACAATAATTATCGTGTAACTCATAATCGGAATCCATACGGCAAAATTCTTCGTAACAAAGCTCCTAGAGCTATACGAAACATCCAAAAAATACGAGAGATAAATCTCGAAGGACCCATTCTTCAAAAATCGCATTGAAGAGAAACGTGCATCCCAGGGACAAACTTACGTGACCCCTTGGTCCTAATTCCTCTATCATAAATCAAACTTCTTGACATCCAAATTGGAACGTAAGTTTTTGCTACGAATGCCTGCAAAAAAAAACCCAAGATGTTCGTCCAACACAATGTTAAGACATAACCCTTGCAACACCGCAAAACATCTTCAAGCCCGCAAAAATTTCAAACATGAAATGCGGCATATGAAAGAAAAACCAATCTTCAGCATCGCGAGACGTCGCATACGCCTGAAGAATAGTTTTTCGACTAAAATACCTTCCTCGGTAAAATCACCTTCTTGGAAGACCAAACAGTCAATCCGCGACTATAAAACATACAAAACTTCTTAAGATACGTATCCTTCACAAAAGTCCCAATAACGGTAATATCTACCACCTAAGTTTGTTGCTGATCACAACAAACTCCCAGCAGTCCTAAACAGACTTAGTTGCATAGATAGCTCTCATACACCTGACACAAGGGCAATAGCGCTATAAAAGAAATCCAAAATTTTGGTCAGTACCTTCGGGGATGCTCGATTATGACCAGACAAGTCGTATAAGCTGAGAACCTATCACAGACTTTAAATCGGTACGGAATCAGGTCAAAATCGCAACAGGAAAAACAAACGCCGATTAGTCATCGCAAAGCTTTAAAACCGAAAGTAAACCTAGGTATTACCCTAAACCCATCACACTGGTCTCTAACGTCTCAAGGCATGAAATGAGATCCTAAAGGCATGTCTCTTCATTCATATCTAAACGCTCACGAAATTCTAAACATCCTAAAATGAGCAAACGAATAGGAACAAAAAAGAGTTAGAGTATGAGATGATAACTCATATTCTTCCCTCCACAATTATACGAATACAAACTTGCTCTTAAAACGCGAAAAAAAAATTTAGAAGACGACCATAAAGCAGCACTGACTCGAAGCTACATACAGCCAGTCCAAAAATATAATGGCCACACTTGACCGAAGCAAACATCCTACAAGTCAAGTCTCGAGGCTGATACAAAACACCATTGACATCACCATGTTCGATAATCTCTACGCATAACTAGACTGTAAATGTCTCATTGGAAAACAGATCGTACGAACCTTAACTCTAAGATGAACTATGAAAGGCTTGATCCCTTCAAGAGGTTACGTAGGCGGCCTTCACTAGGTGCAGCCTCAATCCTACCGCTTTCCATTCCAATGAGAGTGGGAAGACAACTTTCAACATAATTTTTCATCCATAAATTCCGCCAAACTTGCCTAAAACTGTCTAACCACTCGCTAGAACCTCACGCTACAAGCTCAAGGTTCTAACAAGCAGGGGGGCTAACTTTTGGGGTCAAAATCGGTCACGACGAAATAAATGGCTAAAATTCCCGGAAACAACATACAAGAAAACTGTAGACTTTCTACGGAAATATGAAGTTATGGAAAAAAGAAGAAGTACACGTAAAAAAGAGCATCCAATCCTCGGACAAGTACTTTGTTGGTCTCAAAATCGGTCAGACGGAATCAATGACCAAAAGTCTCCGCAAATCTCAAAACACGCTTACAAAGATATGAGAACATTGGAAACTTGCGTCAAAGTTACATATCAAGAAGAACTCTAAAACTCTTCAGACAAAATAACTTCGGAAACAAAACAATCATACCATGAAAATCACCGAGAAGTTGAATGCAAAATGCCCGACCCGTCCGATAGCAAGTAAGACGCGACATTGGACTAGGTGACATGCAAGTTGGGCCATACTGTCAAACTCGCCCGGTGGCAAGAAGAACGCACCGACAACTCACCACCTGGTGAGTTGGCCGAGCCTTTCAACTCGCCACAGACAATCCAGCTCGCCAAGGTGGCAAGTCGGTCGGGCCATACAACTCGCCAAGATGATTAGTTTGCCAAGCCATCCAACTCGCCAAGATGGCGAGTTGGCCAAGCCGTTCGGCTCACCACCGGCTAAGATGAGTCTCACCATATGCAACGCCCATTGGCAGGCCGGACACAAGGAATGCTCCCCTTGACTCGATCATGCTCCGAACCACGAGTGGAACATCTTTCGTTTCGTCTCGATCCGAATTACCGTTGGAACTTTACGATAAAAATCTTTAAGACTTGTTTTCACGTAAAAGTTCGAGTTAATCGTATAAAACGGCATTCGTTACACAAAACACAAAAGATTGCCTCAACTATACGATTAACTCGGGCTATTTTATCAAAACGCAATCATATCACGGAACAATATTCTATAAAAATCGTAAAAATGGCTAAACCCGTAAGACTGTCCAAAGGTTCCTAAGACGCGATAAAAAACCAATTGCGACTTTAGATTAAATCCAGACCAAGGATATGATGACAGTTTATCCCTTGTTTGTAGGAAATAATAAATGTCAAGTTTGTAGGAAAGGATAAATAGAAGTTTTCCAAGAATAATTATGAAGATTGAGAAAAATAGATGATTTCTGAGGAAGAGATAAGTACGAATCGGGGTGGAAAATGAAAGACAAAACCGCCTAGAAGTGGAGTATATAAGGAAGAGGCCGAGCCAAGAAGCAAGGACTTTTTACAACTTTTCTAGACTTAGAAGTCTCTGCACTTAGAAACTTTAGGCTTTATTCTCGAAAAGTTCGGTTCTATGACTGGCACTCAATCTCTTGTCCAGCTCTATCAATTGAACAACGTTTGGCTTGATCAACGAAAGAGGTACGTAGGCAACCTTTCATAAGGTTCAGTCCGAAATCAATCAAAACCCTTTTTTCGTATCTTTTCATCTTTTGTTATCGAGCTGCGACTCAACTAGGTTTAAGGTTTTAGGCTGCCATAATGATAACTCGCTAACAGCTCTTGCGGCCAAAGCTTTTGTAATCTCTTGTAGTGGTCGCAACATTCTTAACGCGGATTCGAAATAAGATCTACTTTCTTTATAAATTCGTTTTGTTATCTTTTCATATATTTCGTATCTATTTGGTCACTTGTCGTTGGCTCTCGCAGAGATCAAGGACCTCTGGAAAATTAGGGTTATCCTAAGTTTCCTTATTTTACGAAAAATCGACAGTCCGGATTACGGTTACCACAATCTTATTGGTTTTTCTATAACTTTTTCTTTTCTTTTCTTTTGACAAAGATGTAGGCGAATAATGGGGTCACTGGTAATGTACCAACCCCTCGCTTCCATCTATGTGTGATCATTTCTTTGAATTAGAATAATGGGGTCATAAGTAATGTATCTACCCCTCAGCATCTCAGGAAATCATTTCAATCTTTTATTTGTACTTGTTGAAGAGATAAAGAGAGAGATAATGTAATCAAAAGCACACATAATTTTTACCTTTGAGGCTTGCAGGAGGAATCCGATCGTATGTATGCCAAACCCAAAACAAGCAAATAAGTCAGTATTAGGTTAGAGGTTTTGTTCCTTTAAAATTTCTAAGCAAGTTTGATCTAGTGGCATGATGATCCACTTTAGTATCTCTAATATACTCTGCCGTTAGTAAAACTATGAGTGGTGCTATAGAGTCGTTAGATAATAAGCAAAGATTTAAAACGATCATAATGCCCTTCTTAACTCGATAAAAACTTTGAAAACTGCTCAAAATAAAAAGCATCAGTGAACATCCCCCATACTTAAATAACACTGTCTCCAGTGTTATCCCGTCTTGGTTTGGTTAGGAAAAATAAATCATATGTAAAAGTGTTAGAGAAAGTCAAATATACCAAACTCCGGAAGGAGTGTCGATCGATGGTAAGTGATGTGTGTCGACCGATGGTAAACCATCCATGCTGTCGACCGATGGTAAGTGGCTTATGTCGGCCCATGGTGATCTCAAAATTTCTGCTACTTTTATAATAACAATAATAAAACTTAAAATAAAACATATATCAGTAAACCTCTCCATACTTAAATTATATAGTCTCTAGTGTATATCTAGTCGGAGTTATGGTGAGAACTAATCATAAGTACACAATTTAACAAGTAAGAACGATAACCCGCTCGCTGATGCCAGTATCGATCGACACAGTGAAGTGACAATCGATCATTGGATCTAAAAAGATGTCGAGTGATATCAACACGGTCTCATCGGTTGATGGCTAAAGCAATCAATCAATGCAGTGAAGAGACAATCAATCGTTGTTGCTGAAGTGTTGTCAGTCGATATCTGGCTGGTCTCATCGGTCGATGTGCGGAGCAATCATCTACTCAGATCCCCCCTTTTTTATACTCAACATAAAACACAATATTAGTAAAACATCCCCCAAACCTAAACAACACTGTCTCCATTGTTATACAGTCTAAGATTGTTGGGAAAATAAATCATAAATTCTAAATTTAACAAGGAAAAACCGTATACATGCTTGTTGAATGGGGGTCGATCAACACAATTAAGTGGTGAATGATGCTCGTGATGCTCTGTCGATCGATGCTGCGCAGCCATCATCGATCCTCCTGCAAACTCGTCTTCCTCAGATCTAAAACAAATAAAACACAAATAAAAAGTAGTAAATAAAAAGAATTTTTTTATGAACAATATCCTATTACAGTAACATATAGTGTCGATCAATGGTGCTACTACAGTATTGATCGTTGCTACAGTGTCGATCACTGCTACAGTGTCTCTCCTAAAGTAGCTTCACTGTTCACGTTTTTTTGGTCCTGAAATAAATAAAAACAGAAAATCAGTAATAAAAGAAAGTAGAACCAAATTTTGAACAAACCTAACAGTGGGTTGCCTCGCACTAAGCTTGACTTCTAGAGATTTGATTCAATCCGGATGATAATGAGAACTTGCTTCAAAACAAGTCTCGATTTCCAATCTTTAAAGCTTTTTTATGAAAGCTTCCGTAGACTCTTCTCCTTTGTTTATCATCTCAGTAATAAGGAGTGCTTAAAATTTTGCAAACGGATGTGAGAAGCTTTTACTGCGCACTCTAGAGTTTTGATACCATATGAGAAGTGAGGAATGAACAATAACTTAGGACTCCTTTTTATCTTCTTCCAGTTCTTCCTCTTCTTTCCTCCAGACTTGTCTGATTTTGTGGTGGTGTCCTTTTTAAAAAAAATTCCACACACATCGAACCCATTCTGCTCTGATACACGTCCAGTGTCAATCAACGGTATGTGGTTCATGTCGATCGATGCTGCTTCTGGTGGGTCTTTATCGACTTCAGCTCTACATCTTAACCCTCTCTGAGAAGCTTCTGCACACATATGATCATTAAATATCAAGTGTAGGAATCTAGATGCGTCTCTATCTGGTGGGATAGGAAAATCAATTTCAAATACTGCATAAGGAACCACAATCTTCCCAGGGTCATGTATTTTTGTCACTCTTTTGTCAAACCAATAGCTTCTCTGCACAGATAGGTCGTCTCAGATGTTCAGGGAAAACAAGGTGTGAAGTCCAAGACTTGTACTCTCTTTCCTCAGCCGACTCCAGTTCAACCACACAACTTTATAATTCGTCCAACATTGGGTATCGATCGATGCAATGCGGTGGGCAAAGATCGATTCTATCTGGTGGGTGTCGATTGACCTCATCAAATTGGGGTCAATCGATGCTAGTTTTTGGCGAAGTTTCCAGATCTTTTCTCGTAGTGCACCGATTGTCATCAGGCTTCTGCTCTGAGTCAAGCCATTCTCTAAACTCTAAGAATTCTTCCATAGTGACTTTTCTATCATAATCTCAATCCTCAAGCTTTTCTCCATCCTTCGATTATTCTTCTAGCTTTAATTCCAAAAATTCTCCTAGCTCCAAAAAAATTGTCTCCATCCTTTAATTGTTCTTCTAGCTTCAAGAAATTATCAGTGATGAATAGTGTTTTGGTGAACAGTACCGAGAGGAATAGTGTCGTGCGACGTCGGATGAACAGTGCTGATCGACGACAATGGATGAACAGTGTTTATTGATGGTAGATGAACAGTGTCAAACGAGATGAAAAGTTTTCATGTGAACAGTACTTCGATGAACAGTGCTCGGATGAACAGTGTCGATTGACGGTGGATGAACAGTGTCAATCGACGGTCTATGAAAAATATCACAGTGAACACTACCAAAGTGAGCAGTGTCGTGATGAACATTACCCAGATGAATAGTACATGGATGAACAGTACTCGGCTGAACGATGTTGCGATGAACAGTGTTGATCGACGATGAGATCGTGGTATCAATCGATGTCGAGGTCGTATCACTAGTACTAGTTCTTCTACTATGCTCGACTCTCCAGATCCATGATGTTCATCATCTATTCTCAAAGCATACTCGACCAGTTGTCTTGGGACATATTCTTCACTCTTTATCTGCCAAATCTCCCAGTACAAGGGAAGTAAGTATTAATAGCATAATAAGATAGCGTTTTGTTTGTGAATGCTATCTTTGATATAATCCACATTTTAAGATAGCGTTTTTAATATATGTGCTATGTTTGATTATATCATGGTAACACTTTTGTAAAAAAGCGTATTTTATATAGCTTTTGCAATTTTAAAACGCTATAGAAATTTAGGCGGAAAATTTATTCTCGCGTCTAAAAAAAATAGAAACTTAAACAATTTTTATTATTTTTTATTCAATGGGGGAGATTTTGTTTATCCTCTCCATTTGTGAGAGAAAGATGAGATCTGTCTTCTCAAACACGAGAGAGAGAGAGAGAGAGAGAGAGAGAGAGAGAGAGAGGAAAGATGAGAGATGAGACAGAGAGACGAGAGATTGCAGGAGGAAGAAGAGACAAGGTGACCTCTCTCTCTTCGAGATTTCTTGTTAGGGTTTTGTCGCATCTCTTCGTCTCCATCGTCACACCTCCCTCCGATTCCCGTCGCCCTCGTCACCACCAACACCACCGCAAGTGACCTCTCTCTCTCTCTCTCTGTCTCTCTGTCTGTCTCTCTCTCTCTCTCTCTCTCTATCTCCCTCTCTCTCTCTCTCTCTCTGTAAATCCAAATCTCTGTTCAATCCCATCTTCGTTGATATCTCCACACTGAAACCGTAATTTTACACTGAGAAAAGGAACAGATGATGGAGTCGGGTCTTCCGTCCAAAACGTTTTCGGGTGTTTGATTTGCCCTTGTCGGATTTAATCCCACTGATGGGAACACCGTAAGTTCTCTATCTCTCCACCGATGGGTTTTCAATTCAAGGGTTTCTGATTGATTCTATGTTTCTTCTCGAAGCTGTGGGAAAGTGATTGTCACTGGGTCATGGGTTCATCACAGTTTCGACGTTGGAATGTTATTGATACCAATTCGGTTAGTGTCTCTGGATGATTATTAATTCTGAAAAGAAGAAGATTATAGTGGCACTTTTTATTTAAAGTTTTTATATTTTTGTGTGTTGGATGATTTTGCAGGTTTTGTCTAGGCCTCTTAGAGATTTGAATGAGATTCCAGGTTATAAAAGCCTAATTGTGTGCTTGACTGGGTACCAACGTCAAGATAGAGAAGAAATTTTGGCGTTTGCTTCTTCTCACTTTTGTTGTTTGGGGTTTGGATTATTGTTATTTATCTAATGGAAGTTTCTTTCTTATTTTATTCTAGAAGATGGTTGATTTGATGGGTGGACAGTTCTCGAAGCCTTTGGTTTCTAACCGAGTAACTCATTTTATATGCTACAAGTTCGAGGTTCACTCACTTGCTGACATTGAGGATATGACTAGACTGGGGAATAACCATTTGACTGGCGTCTTTCTTTTCTTTTCAAGAGAAAAGTATGAGATAGCTAAGCTGATGAAGAGGATAAAATTAGTGAACCACCGGTGGTTAGAGGACTGGTGAGAGAGGTTTTTGGAGTTTTGTTCTTGCTCTTTTTCATTTTTGTTTTGTGGAACTGGGAACTATAGATGTGGCTTCTAATATGGAGCTTTTGAGTTTTAAGTTAATGCGATTGAGTTGTGGTTTTGTAGAGAAAAAGTTGTGTTCAGTTATTTGCTGTGAAGTAAGGTGCAATGGAGAGGATAAAACCTCAGGTTCTTCTTAATCAAAGCAATAAGAACAAAGGTACTATTCAGATAAGTGTTTCTACAATTGTCGTGTGTAATTGATATACCATGGATTTGATCCTCTTTTAGCCATGGTATCTAAGTGTTTTAATACCTGTGGGAACTGAAATTCACACCGTCGATTTCCGTAAAATAAGGAACATCAAGTTAACTTGACTTTCCCAGAGGTCCCGGATATCTGCTAAACCACAAGCTAAGCAATCAAGATACGAGAATAGCCGAGTAAAAATATAAAGTCGGAAAGAAAAGCAAAGAGACTTGTTATTCCGAATTTGCGTAAGAGCGGTACAACGAGAATTAGCCTCGGCTACAAGAGCTGACGGCGAGTTTCCTAGTACTAGCGACCAAAGACTAAACCCTAGTTGAGACGCAGCTTGATAACAAGAAACGGAAAATTGCCTAAATTACCTAAGTTTTTGGTGTAGTGAAAGCTCTGCGAAATTGTCTTGTGTCCTCTCCTTTGGCTTCGACCTTGTCTTTATATACTCCCTTCTGGGCGGTTTGGCCTTTCCTTTTCGCCATGATTCGCGTCTATCAGAAATCTTCCATTTATCTCGATCTTCCATGTTTATATTCGGAAAACTTCTATTTATCTCCAAGCTTGACATTTATCTTCAAACTTGACATTTATCTCTTCCTGAAAGTAATAGATAAACCATCATTGTAGTATCGGGCTGGATTTCATCCAAATTCGTAAGTGGGTTTTTATCGCGATTTAGGACTTATCGGGCCGTTTTGAAATTTTAGCCGTTTTAAGAGTTTAGACGAGATCGTTCCGTAACAAAATGTTGTAGGGGTAAAAAACGGTTACGACGGAATCAATGACCAAAACCCTCTGTAAAGTTCAAAATGAGCGCGGAAACAAATCGAAGAAAAGTCTAAGGACTTTCCGAACACGTAAACTCCGCAAACCTAACGATCGCAACTACAAAAATCATCGGAAAAACGCGAAGCAACGGAACCATCCAGCTCATCGGACCGGCCAAGACTAACCAGTCGAGACAAACCGGCCCGACCCGCTCGCCGGACCGGCCGAGACGAACCGAGATGATCTGGCCGAAGCTCAGCCAGCTCGCCGATCGACGAGCTGGTCAAAGCTCAGCCAGCTCTCCGATCATGCGTCCAGCTCGCCGATCGACGAGCTGGCCAAAGCTCAGCCAGCTCGCCGATCGGCGAGCTGAGCAAGATCCAGCCAGCTCACCGATCGGCGAGCTGGCCAAGACCAAGCCAGCTTGCCAATCGGCGAGCTCGAACACACGTCCAGCTCGCCGATCGGTGAGCTGGCCAAGGATTAACCAGCTTGCCGATCAGTGAGCTGGAACACACATGGAGGATGCTCGATTTCGATCAGACTAGTCGTATAAGTCGAGAACCTATCGCGTACTTTAAATCGATACGAAATCAGGTTAAAATTGCAACATTCAAAACGAACGCCGATTAGTCATCGCAAAGCCTTAAAACCGAAAGTAAACCTAGGTCTTACCCTAAAACCATCACACTGGTCTCTAACGTCTACAAGATGAATTGAGATCCTAAAGGCATGTCTCTTTGCCCATATCTAAACGCTTATAAATTGAAACATTCCGACACAAGCAGAACAAACAGGTCGATCAACACAAAGAGTTAGGTACGAGATGACAACTCGTATTCTTCCCTCTAAACTTAGCTAATAAATTAGTTCATCTTCATTCATAAAAGCATAAGTTCAATACACACTGCCCAGCGGCAGAGATTCAAAGCCACCAACGGCCAGTCCCAATACAAACATAACAATAATACATAACCAGTGCATCTCATGCATACAACAAATCCTCACTCATCGGAGTACAAGGACGACGAGCTGTGGTCAGCAGTCGAACCAGCCCCCAGCTGGTCGACCTCGCCCCTCTCATCCGGAATCTCCGGTCCAACTTTGACCGAATCCGGCGAGACAACGACGGGATCCCACCGCAACCACATCCTCCTTTGAATGTCAAAAAGCTCCGATCGCTTGTTCTTCCTCGTGTCCACCCGCGCCTGCTGTTTGTCATATTCAGGCTTAAACGACTACCCCTCTGCTTGAGTAAGCATCAATCCGTCCATCACTCCGCAGCACTCGTGATAGTCGCCTACGGCATGCTGCACCTTAGTGGCCTTCTCTAAATCATTCGCAAATCAGTCACAACGAACGTTCATCACCTCAGCAACCTCTCTCTTGCCCTTCCTATGAGCACGGCGAGCCTTTGTGTCAGATAGGTCCTGAACACGAAGAAACTCCGCCTCATACTCACCTCTCATACGAGCAACTTCGCCCTCGGCCCAGGCCCTATCGCTAAGGGATTTTGCGTGAACCTTTCCCCTAAGACGAGCAACCTCTTTCTCCACCAAGTCCGCACGAAAATCCGCAAGTTGTACCTAGGCACCATTCACACTCAGAGCTTGAATCATAATAAGGAGGCCCTGCAAAAACAACGAGGGTTTAGCGAAATTCCTCGGTTGTACACTAACAAGCGGAAACTAACCTGATTAATTTGCTCAGATGCTTTCACAAACTCCGGAGCATAGCAAGGCTCTCCATCAAAGAAAGCAGCGCTGGAGGAACCATCAGTGTGAGTCTGGTCCGTCTGACTGTCGAGATAGTCCTGGAGGATGTTATCGAGAGTATATCAGATACCATCAGCTGCCTCATCATCAACCACCACATGTTTGTCCTTGCGAGACCTTGGTTTATCTTTCCTTACAGGAGATTCATATGGAACAAAACCATCCATGCCTGGCTCCTCGTCATCGGGGGCGGTGAGTGTGACAAAAACCGAGATTGGTGAAGAGCGATTGCATAGCGAACGCGCATGGGAGTAAAACTATCCCAATGACGTTCTCCGCCTTGCAATAACCCTTTAATAGCAAGCATGCCCTCCGGGAATGGAGGAAGAGGATTGATCTCTGTAACCACAAAAAGCATACAAGTTAATCCGAAATTCTCGAAACAAAAGAGATTGTTGCATAGAACAAGTTCAAAATACTTTTGCGACCCCAGCTGGTCCTGAAGAAAGGAATGCAGTTTTCCTCCACCGATGCACTGCCGATACAAACATAGAAAAAATGCTTCTTCCATGAAGGATAGTTTGACCTAAAGCCAGTGACGAGCGACCAGCCGTGACGAGGGCGAAACTTGACTCTTTCGGAATCTCCCTCGGGTTTCAGTAATCCCTCAAGGTGGTCGACGTCGAGAGACATGCCTAGCTCGAAACTCAGCACCAAGATCCCAATGAGTTGTTGTAAGTCGCATGTAGACATTTGGCTTATCGAAAGTCCAAGGTGGTGAAGAAACCAAACAATGATCTCGGGATCGGAAAACATAAGTGACACAGCATCAAGAATGCCTCATAGCACGTGAAATAGCCGTCAGGGGCGGTCTTAGCTTCCTCCCCAGCCGCTGGGAAGCGAAATTCCACCGCATCTGGAACATGACAAAAACGACGAATGGAGTCGAGGCCATTAGGGCTAGACAGACCCAGGTACCTGTCGATGCAATCGTCGTAAAAGTGGGGCGGAACCCAAGTTCGAAGGTCGCAACGCTCCGATCTGGTCGTGGAACGAGTTTTCTTCCTTGAAAACATTGTGGAAAATTTTAGATAGAGAAAGAGAGAGAAATTCCTCAACTTTGCAACAATATTATGTGAGAAGAAGTGAGTAAAGAATTTGAAAACTAACTCCACATACTTATAAGCAAAAAAAATTACTATTCATCCTCAGACTATTGGTCATTAAAGTTCCGCCTAACTTCACCAAACTTGCATAACAAGTTCAAATTCGCCCGCAAGAACTCTACGAGTCTTACAGATTGGGGGCTAACTATTGAGTTAAAAAACGGTTACGATGGAATCAATGACAAAAATCCTCCACAAAGTTCAAAATGAGCACGGAAACATATCTAAGAAAAGTCTAAGGATTTTCCACACACGTAAACTCCGCAAACCTAACAATCACAACTACGAAAATCATCGGAGAAACGCTGAAGCAACGAAACCATCCAGCTCACCGGACCGGCCAATACGAACCGGACCAGACAAACCAGCCCGACCTGCTCGCCGGACCGGCCAAGACGAACCGATCAGAGACGAACTGGCCAGGCCAGCTCTCCGACCGGCGAGCTGGCCAAGACCCAGCCAGCTCGTTGATCGATGAGCTGGCCAAGATCCATCCAGCTCGCCAATTGGCGAGCTGGCCAAGACCAAGCCAGCTCACCGTTCGGCGAGCTCGAACACACGTCCAGCTCGCCGATCGGCGAGCTGGCCAAGGATCAGCCT
>JABAYD010003561.1:0-10877 GCA_014822095.1 Diplotaxis tenuifolia
AT
This sequence comes from Diplotaxis tenuifolia, assembly GCA_014822095.1. Taxonomy (NCBI): domain Eukaryota; kingdom Viridiplantae; phylum Streptophyta; class Magnoliopsida; order Brassicales; family Brassicaceae; genus Diplotaxis; species Diplotaxis tenuifolia. The sequence goes on from JABAYD010003561.1 coordinate 3, forward strand.
TTTAGTTTTTGAAAGTTATTTTTGTGACATAAACCTAGAAAAATGCTATTTTGAAGATTTGACCTTAAAAAAATATTCTCATGATTCCTAATAGCATAAATAAACTAATATCAAAAAGCAAAGATTCTGAAACCCTAAAGTGTGTTGTGTTTTATATTTTTCTAAATCATTATTTTTTTTCTAAATTATACACTAAATATAAGATAATCTAACTATGTATTATTAATAAAACTTGTTAATATCTGTTTATATATTAACTATCCTAAATATCATGATAAACATAAATATTAAAATAAAATTTTTAATAACAATATCAATTAAATTAATGACTAACTAACCGTGAAAAGGAGATGGTAGCCACGGCTGAGGACGTCTAGGAGCAACCGAGTCCTCCGCCACATCAGCTCAATGAAGTCGTCTGACATGTATACTTTCTCTCCCTCCAAGTCAACTCCCTCCGTCTCCATCTTGTAGCAATGAAGCCTCCTGAAGCGGCAGCGATCGTAGGCAGTCTGATCCGCTGCCACCACCAACAGATGGTCCAGAAGTGGCACAGTGCCCTCTCCTTCCCAGAAACTCTCTAGGAACAGATCCAACATCGTCCTCCCTCCTTCAACCTCCTCCACGTACGCTTTGTTCACCATCGTTATTATCACCGTCTTGTTGTTTCTTATAGCCGCACTGTCCAGCGCCGCCTCTAGCTCGTCCACCGGAAACTTTATCGTTCTCTGTAAGCACTTCTGAGATTAATAATACATATACGCTTTACCCTTACTTTAGATTCCAACATATTATAAAACAACTTACCAGAGTGTTACCATTGTGTCCGAGACCGGAGGTAGGATCAGAGATCAGATGTGAGGAGAAGCAGATATATAGAACGCCGGCAAAGAGGAGAGCCACGACCACAACGAGATTGCCGGAAGAGTAATTGGGGATAAACATGTGTTGCTATTATATGTTAAATTAATTCAGAGCAAAATACATTGCTTTTACGTGTATATTTATATAGCATGAAAATTTTGAGACTTTTATAATTTGGATCCTGAAGTTGAGAGGCATGTTTGAAGTTATCGGATTATTAGGAGTAGGTGACTCATGTATCTTTTATGTGTCCCCTTTTATCGTCTTAACTATTATTATACTACATACAATAACACTTCCTTTACCCTAACATTTATAAGTTTGTAAGAATTTATAATTTATTTCGATATTATACATGTATAAAATTGACAAATACTCCCTCCTTTTTTTGAATGTAAGATGTTTAAGATTTTGTATTGTATTTAAATATTGATGCTTTAGAGTTTAATTAATGCATTTGTCTTTTAAACTAAAACATCAAATAAAATGTAACAATATAAGTGGTGGAACTATATTGGTAAAATCAAAAAGTAATACACAAATTAATGTATTTATTGTTTCTTAGTATATGTGAAAAAAAACAAAACATCATATAATTGTGTCCACAGGAAGTATATTCTTCTATCTCTACACAGTATGTAGTAAATGCTAGTACTTGTATCATTAGTTATAGTATAGAGGTTTGTGCCAGTAATTAAAAAGGGTCAATTTACTTAATATTCATATGAAATTTATCAACTAAAGATCTAACTATGTATTATTAATAAGCAGAGCATATGCTATTTCGAAACCGTCCAATTTCTATCACAACAGAAAGTTATTTTAATTTAAATTTAAGGTGAACACTAGATTTTAACCCGCACGAACACTAAATAATCAAATAAAGAATCTCTTTTAAAATATATTTTTTCTTTAATTTATACATTTTACATATAATATATTTTTAAATTTTATTTATGTATATTATAGAAAATAAATATGATTAAAATAATTTATATATACATGTTCTGTTTAAGAAAATATACTTTTAACATATATCATTTTAGTATTTTACGTAATTTATAAGTATAGCACTGTTTATAATAATATAGCCCTATTATTTTAATAACTATTATAGATAGTAGTATCTATCATATTATTTTAGTAAATTTATTGATATATGATATTTTTTTATGTTATTATATTAAGCTTTATTTTCTTAAATTAAGACTTCAAAAAATTCTTCTTTATTACCTATGATTTTATCTTTTGTAAAACTTAAAGTATTACCATTTGAGTTTGAATATTCATTTCCAAAATTTATATTTTGTCAAGAAAAATTTGGAAAGTTACACAACTATTTTTAGTTTGAAACATTACATGAATTTTGAATCTTTTTTTGTTACTACATTGGTATATTATTTTCTAAAAATATTTTAAGTTTTTTAATATTTTTAAAAACAATTCTCAATAGATTTTGTTATAATTAAAATACAAATAATTTTATAATCTAAATTTGATTTTTCCTTAATATTAAATGAATTACTATAATTTTGTCGTTTTCTAATAACATATTTTAAATAATATATAAACTAAAGGTTATTATATATTATTATATTTTTGTATATAAACATTTGTAAACAGTATATTGTTGATAAATTAAAAAAATAACAAAGAAAATATATAATTGTAGATATAAAAATTTAACCTATGTTAATACATTTATTTTTGTATAAAAGTATTATATAGTTTAAAAATTTTAACACATTTTAATGATGAGTGATAATTTATTTAAATGAAAAATTAAAAATATAAAATTTGCTAGTTTACCTATTTAATATAATTTTCATATTTAATTCATATAGACTGCTATTTTTTTATAATACAAAATATAATTATGGAATTTATAAAAAAATAGTATAGAGTTTAATTTCTTGTTTTATAATAAAATATTAGTTAACATTTATTTATAATAAGATTATATTACTAATTAAGGAATTTACTAATGGTTTAGTTTATAAAAAATGTTTAAATTTTCAAGTAAGATTTTGTTGGACTCTTTGTCAACAGATTTATTATAATTAAAAAATGAAAATTTATAATTGATTTATCATTAATGATCAAATATGTCATATTAAATACTTTTTTAAGTGGTTTTACTATGACTTGTTAATAATAGATAAAAATAGGATCTTAATTTAGATTAGATATCCCGTTTGGAAACTAGCCTAGTCCCACTATACTATTTTTATAATGGTATAATATTTTTTTGTACATAAACAAGCACTTTCTGGAGATACAACACCAGCAACATTGTACCATCGTCCGTATTGGTATTTGGTATTTGCACACAAATATAATCGTAACGGGGGGGGGGTGTTGATGGTGCGACAACAATGATAGTCTTTTACAAATAGGTACTATGTAATCGAAACTTTATTTCTCTTTTTCCATGAACGTAACATGAAAATGTAACTGGAAATAATACATATACAGTGTATTGTGGCCATGTACATAAACATGTGATAGTAGAGCAAAGCTGGAAAAAACATTGAACAATACCATATAAAAGGCTTGAAGTTTTTGGACTGCAGTATATACGAGATATATATACGCTATTACAACATCTGAGGTTTTGTAGGTCGAAAATTCTACTATACTATATTGCTTATTGTATAGTATAATTTACCGGCAAAGGTAAATTTTGTGGTGAAAAAGGTATAAAATGAGGTTAGAGAGTCTATTGACCAATAAAAGAGGACATAAGTGCTTCATAGGTTTACAAAATGGCCTCCAACTTGGTGGAAGCCACTATAGTGGATACTTATATACCTTAACCTACGGTTTATTCGAATATTAGACAAACTAAGGTATTGTATAAAGTTAATTGTACAGTCAAACATGTAACACTTTAAATCACATACGAAATTGCATTGCGTTTGGAAAAAAACTAATCACATATGGGGGTGTATAAAGTGAAAAAATTGGATTAGTTTAAGACATAAAACACGTAGGATAAAACATTTGAATTTAAGTAGCTACCAATTTGTGGAATCAACTAAAGATGACTTTAGTATACAAACTAAAAAGGAACGTGTATCCATTTCACATATTATACTTTACTATAAATTATATAGTCTAGAAATTAAATTAAAACAAAAAGTACACAAACCATATGTACTTTCTTCTTGCATATTCTAAATAGGAACCGTGAATCTGTGTTACAAATTGGGAAGTAATATATGAAAAACTAAAGTACACCACTAAAATAGATGACCCGTTGGAGGATGATCCACGTGAGAGCCCTTATGTGGTGACATAGCAGCCCATTCCTAGTAATGCAACCTGCAAAATATAAGAATAAATTGGCATTTCCAAAATATATCAACACTATAGTAATGTTCCCAACTAAGCGAATATCTAACTTAAACTATAATTTTATTTCATACTATCATATATTGCTCTATAGTATAACATTGTTTCCCCCCTCACATTTGCTACATTCAACATTTAAATGGCTGTTGGCATATGTTTGGGCGTATAGGGTGGTCATGCACTGGATGTACCGGTACCACAGCCTTCTTACAAGGGGCATTCACTGAAATTCACCACCTGGCTTTCTTTCTTCTGCGCTAGTTAAAACTTTATCGTGGCTCCCATTTGTCACAACCTGCAATATATATATTAAGTATTCATTGTACACATCAACATCAATATATACGAGTCATGAACTAGCAACAATATGGAGTCAAATTACATAATTCACATACAGAACTAGTAAAGAACAAAACACATGTAAATAGATTCAATACAAGATTCTATACTACTAAGACTAATATACTATCGATGGGTACTGGTACCTAAGTGAGGAGAGTAGCAGACTCACAATAGTAAAAATTCTATAGCGATATAAATGAATGAAACAAAGTGTTCATGCTTACTTACAATGACGAAGTCCAATCATAGCATAGTGAACTTTGTTCAACTACATAGCTGTACGCATGCTTCCACAATCATAACATGGAAAATATACTACAAACATATACATATAATATAACCTGAGCAAGCAAACCAAACTTCACTCAACTCTCCTATGTTGTGTAGATTCAGTAAGGATCAAATATATATGTATTAATAATTATACATTATTCTACTTTAATAAAGTAGCATAATTCGATTTATTCTTGTTATGTGAGATATTTCTGCTAAACATGATTATTATACTATAACTTGTTAAGATAGTATATTCATATTACAACATACATAACTTGCTCCCACAAACATAAATCCACAAATTTCATGTGGGGCAAATAACGAAAACAACACAGAAACAACAACGGAGAGGCCCATCATGAAGGAGGCAAATGCGAAAAAATCCTAACTGAACTTGTAAACTTAAACTTATCTGGGAAATTATTTTTATTGGTCGGCCACCGGTAGCCGGTAAACCCATAAACATGGATCTGTAAACAACAAATGGTGTAGTGGTGTTAAAACACATTGAGATGAGTTCGAAACAGAGGATAATGCCAACTATGCTTGTCAATCAAACCAGGCTTACTTGGGGTTTGTTAGGAGATCGCTCCGCCTTGCAAAGTTCGTAGGTTCTCCTTAAACCTAAACCTAACTTTGATTATCAAACTTCTGTCGGTAACACGAACCAGAGACAAAACTTTAAGATTTTACCCTTCGCCAACTATACCTCACAATCGATTTCAACTAATCGACCTCTCCAAATCATCTCTCTAAATACCTGTACGTTGAGGCATAAAAGGGAAAATGGGCTAATGACTTTTCAATTTCTAAGGTAATGATAAGAAAATATAGTTCTCCTTTCCACGCGTAGGTATGATTGTTTTGGAAATTTAGATAACATTAATACATTATATAACATATCATAGCCATCTTCTTGTTATGTGTATTGACTTAATATTTCATGGCTTATGTATATGGCCCCTAATTTCCCAACTAAAAACACACATAAAAGAGAGAAAAAAATATATGAGTATATTGTAGGGAGAATTTGCCAGGTAGCCAAAATCTGAACTGTAATTAAGAAACTAACTATGATTTTGACATAATTGAATCGATGACATTTAAGACTTTTTTACCTTTTTTATTGCAACAAGTTGTTGGTAAACATGAGAAATAAATGACAGTAGACTATAATTTATATGGCCCATGACTAAGGTGAGCTGGTGGTAATTTATGAAAGAAAGGAGAACCACGTCAGTTAAATATTTACCACATACGGAGTTAGTGTGAATGTGTAGACTAAAATAAAATTCTTTCTAATATATCTTGTATTCCATTTACCAACCTTAATCATTTTAATATTTTAAGATGAGTGCATAAAGAAATTAGTACCTAATAAATTGCGTGTATATTTTTTCTATCCCGGTTGCGCATATACTATTTTATCTCTGTGACAAAGTACATCATCCAAACTTTCGTTGGAAGCTATACATATAAAGTAAACCACAACAGCTAAACAATATACCCAAATCCCTATTTAATAAATATAAACCTTAGTAAAGAAACTATAAACTCAAAGACAATCTATAAATTATTTTCCGATATTAAATCTAAATATAAACCATGATCCCAAATAGAATGGAACAAAATAAATAACATAGTAGTGCATTTTTATGAAATTATTAAATGTCTTGCATAGAAAAATTAAGGATGACCCTAATCATTCCTTTCACCTTGTAAATACTAATTCCTAACCCAAATATAAACCATAAACCCAAATATAAACTATAAACCCAAATAGAATGGTACAAATAGAATGTAACAGAATAAAAAAACATAGTACATCTTTATGAAAATATGAAATGTCTACGATTGCATAGAAAAGTTAATGATGACCCTAATCATTTCTTTCACCTTCTAATACTAAACTCTAAACCAAATATAAACCATAGACCCAAATATAAACTATAAACCCAAATAGAATGGTACAAAGAGAATGAAACAAAATAAAAAAACATAGTACATTTTTATGAAATTATGAAATGTCTACGATTGCATAAAAAAATTAATGATGACCCTAATCATTCCTTTCACCTTCTAATACTAAACCCAACCTAAATATAAACCCTAAGCTCAAATATAAACTATAAACCCAAATAGAATGGAACAAAATAAATAAATAGTACATCTTTATGAAATTATGAAATGTCAATGATTCATAGAAAAGTTAATGATGACCTTAAGCATTCATTTCACCTTCTAAATACTAAACCCTAATCCAAATATAAACCCTAAACCTAAATATAACCTATAAACCCAAATAGAATGAAACAAAATAAATAATATAATACATATTGGTAAAATTATGAAATGTCTATGATTGCATGGAAGAAGTTAATGCCGACCACAACCATAGCCTCTCACATTCTAAAAACTAAACCTTAAACTTTAATTACTAAACCATAAACTCAAATATAAATTCAAATTACAAGTGTAGATGCAGTTAGCAAAATTTGTGCGAAGTTTACACTTTATGTGGATCTGGTTAATAAAGTGATAAAATTGAGGTTTTAAATGCTTTAGTTATAATCAATACACATAAACAAAGATTCATATCAATGATATAACAACAAAAAATATAGATGGTAAAGATCATATATATATTCCATTTCATATGTATGGTCTTTCTATTTTAAGTACACACGATCTATTCCACTTATATAAACACTGCAACATTACATATAAATGATAATATATTCACCAGATGCCTCAAATCCAGTTTCGAACAATCTACTTGGTAGCCTAAATCTTCCATTTGTAACCTGAGAAACAAAAGCGAAAGATAAAAGTGTTAAGATCCATATAACAAAGTAAATATTAAATAAAATGTATAGTGTAACAATAATATGGAATGGAAACCATGGAAGACATACCGATAGCATAGACAACAAATGAATTCAATGCATAATTAAAGAAAGTAAAAATAACCAACAACATGTTGAATGTTGTTCCCCTAACATTTGGAAAACAGAACACCAGTTCAATAGAATAAACTATGTGATTCCGTATAGTATAGCACAAACTTCTCATATAACAAACTTCAAGATAGTACACACAGAAAATAGAATAAAATATATACCGAGATAGAATAGTATGCAACAATAACTAATAGATTTCTCAACTCGGAAGAACACGAAGAAAAAGATAATCGGACATGCAACAATAAAGTTCATAACTTCCGACAATCTGAATGGAATCAAGCAATACAACATGCAATTTCAGATTCATGAAATCGAATTGACCAAATCGGAACTTACAGTGGGATAAAAAGTTCGGAAATTGGGGGTGTGAATGTGAATCAGGAAGTTCGACGTAAATCTCGTCGGACCAATTACTTTCTCGTTTCTTCCGTAGATTTCGAAAGCAATGAACCAAAAACTCAGACAACATAATCCTCTTCGCAAACCTTAATCCTCTTCGCAAACCTCTTCTTTTAGACGAACTAGTGCTTGGATTGAAATCGGGAAAAACGTGGTGAAAAGAATCTGGGGTGGAGGTACTCAACTTCTCCGATTGTGATTCTGGAAGGGACATGACCTAATTTTACAGAATAATAATTATTAGTTTTTTTTAACTAGCCAGTTTTCTTAGTTTTGAAGAGGGGCAATACCAATATTATATAAAAGGTAAGAGGAATAGTGAAAAGTTTGGGTTTTTGGTTACAAGGTGAATTATAATATTTTTGGTGGTCATATAATGCAATTTCCCTATATTGTATAGGCTATTGTCGTAGAGTTTATAAAATCTATCTTATTAAAACACAAATACAAAAATATATTGATTCGGGCTTCGACCTGTAAAGATGGGTCATAAAAGATGATCGGTCCACACTCTTGCTTTAGTTGGAAGGCATTCCAAACTCTTATAAGGTAGTGTGGTACACTTTTAGGGTAGTCCCCTCTGTAGCACTAAGTCTTTTCTCTTAGTGCCGACCGATATGATTTATAAAAAAACACAAATACAAAAGAAACTTACATATTTTTAACTGTATTACTACAATTAATTTTTTTTCATTCATCAAAATACTTCATTAATTGTGTTTACCATAATAATTCAACAGATTTGTTTTTGGTCAAAAGATTCAACAGATACTTGTTAACATTCCTTTCATGTGTTTTCCTACATCTTTTGTCATTAACTATTAACTACTCTTAGATTTCATTATTAATTATATTTTTGTCATTTAAAACAAGAAGAAAATTTATATAATTCATTATTTTAACTAATTAATACCTCGGTTATTCACTGACAATTTACTATGTTAATTAATAATTTGATTTTTATCTAATTAATACCATATTTAAACAAACTATACATTTTTAGAAGGAATATAATATGTTTACAAAATATTCTGAAATATAGATAACCAAGTCACCACATAATATAAAATGTATATTCACTACAAAAAAACACAAATATAGCTAGGAAAGGTTTTCCTCCTTATTTCCTCGTAAAAGAGGGTTTACAAGGAAACGTAAATCCTCGTAAATCGTTCGTTGTAAAACGACTTTCCTCGCGATTTCTTCGTAAAAACGTCTACAGTATTCCTCGTAAAAGCCTCGTAAAATTTTTTTCGTTAAAGCCACGTAAGCAACTCCTCGTAAAACCCTCGCAAATGTTTCCTCGTTAAAGCCATATATTTTTTCCTCGTAAAATCCTCGCATTTGTTTCATCGTAAAATCCTCAGTATGTTATTGTTAAAGGCTCGTAAATTTCTGAGAAATCTACATGAGAATACTAGTAAATTCCTCTTAAATTTACGAAGAATTTACTTTGATCTTTTTTCCTATATTAAAAATAATATCAAAATATATAAATAAATTATTATTTTTAAATATAAAATATAAAATTAAAAATTTCAATAATAGAAGAAAACTAAAATATGTTTGCATAAATATGTAAGTTTTAAATTTATAATACAATAAAAAGAAGAAAAAACTAGGGGTGTTGGTCGTGAAACTGCCGGACGAATTATTCACTCCTTCTCTTGATCTCGTCGCCGTCCTCCTCCTGGCGGTTTTGCTGTGGCTGTGACGGTCGTTGTGGGTGTGGAATCCCTAGTTGTGCCCGCCTCTGATGCAACATCATCTTCAATTGCAGATTCGAACCACCAAAATGTCGAGATAACTCTCGAGAGAACCCATTTGAGCTTGCGTCGCCTGCAACTCCGAACGCAGCTGAGCCGTCAAATCGTCCCGTTGCTGAGCATAATACGATGTCGCTCTTGGGACATCGTTAACGGAACCAATCCCCACAATATGTCCATTTTTCTTAGGGACGACCTTTAAATAAAAGATTAATGTTAGTTAATAATAAAAATAAATTAAATGAATGATAGTAACTAATAAGATCTTCGTAGATCCGATCCACTTCAATTGTAGATAATATGCGGATCAATGAGTAGTATTTCATCAATTTGTGCTTCAAGTTACTCGATTTCATTGGTGTTTTCCTCTTGTAACGGTGGTTCTTCTCCAGCAATTATTTATCCACGAGGTGTAACTTTGATAACATCTAACCAATTTATTCCTGAGGTTGTCATCCGAGGGTATAGAATAAAGCAAACTTTGTCCGCTTGTAAAGCTAATATGAAAGACTAGAATTTGTTGTACCTTCGTCCACCACTCACACCAACTACACCGTTCTTGTTAATCCGAACACCTCTGTTGACGATTGGGTCGAACCACTCACACTTGAAGATCATGCATTTCAACTTCAATAATCATGGGAATTAAACTTCATAAATCTCCTGCAATATCCCGTAGAAATATGTTTCGCCTTTCACACATATTCCATAATTACTTGTCGCCCGGTGTCTACCATAGTCATAGGTATGAAAAGTATAGTCTCGTGTGAAATACATCGATGATGTGGTGACCTTTGCAACTGGACCTTAAAGTAATTCGCGGAACCATGCGGGATAAACGGGATAATCATAATCAACCTACAAAAAAAAAGAGAACTTGAATTTAAGCTTACTATTAACGAATGTATGTA
>JABAYD010003563.1:0-11760 GCA_014822095.1 Diplotaxis tenuifolia
ATTGACATGATGGTGAGCAACGTCCTGTTTCTTCAGGATTTCTTCTGTCTAAACCACTTGAGTCTCCAACTTCTGCATGTAGGTGTTCAGAGTATCAAACTTTTTGATTGGAACTCCATTAGAGTCCTCTCTATGATCTTCTCTCCAAACCTATGAATCTAAGTAACCTTAAGGGGTGAAAATAAGAATACAAAAAAAAAGCTCCCTTTGTCGTAAACACTTTGGCAAAGTATAAGTACTTAGGTAAACTAGGGTTTAAAACTCGCAAGGGGTAAATTGGTAAATAGGTGAAGACGTGGGCTTCAAGTCGGCTGAGTCACGTAGTGGACTTCTGTTCCTTCCGTGTCAATCGACGCCACAAGATGTGCGTCGATCGATTATAATCTCTCCGTGTCGACCTCTAGCAAGGGTCGAAATCAGCTTCGGGTGATTTCTCCATTTATGCTCCAAAATGCTCCAAAGACTTCACTTTCTCCCAAATTACTCCTGAACCTATAAATATGCTAATATGCTATATAGTATAATAAATAGTTATAAAAATAATTATATACCATGGCTAAAACAGGGTCAAATCCATGGTATATTAGAAAGCCGAGACAAGCTCAAACTGGCCGACGCCATCGGCCAATGCCCTGAGAGGAGTGATCACCTTAAAGGAAGTCAAAACTACTGGCATTGACCAACCGCACGCTGATCCTCTCGTCATCGACCTGGGGATAAACGACCTAGAAGTATCCTGAATCCTTGTCGATACCGGAAGCACCGTCAACGTGATCTTCCGTGACACTTTGGCAAGGATGGGGATAAAACTAACGGAGGTCAAACTGATACCAAAATCGTTGACCAGTTTCTTTGGTGAAACGGCCATACCTTTGCGGTAGTCGATCATCCAGCCATCTACAACGTATTCATGGGCACGCCTTGGATAAACGTCATGAAAGCAGTCCCATTGACTTACCACTTAGGCATCAAGTTTCCGACCCCTACGGGGGTTGCGGCTATTTGGGGATGCCAAAGGCAGTCGCGGACTTGCTTCTTAGCAGAACATAAGCTAAAGTAGATGGCGATCGACATCGTAACTCCAATACGAGGCGAAGTCAAATCTGCCCCCCATGGAAAATGATCCTAAAACGGCAGGCCCCGCAATGGTTAAGAAACAGAAAGTTTCCGAACCCATCGCTCTTACCCAACTGGAGGGGAAAAACCAGAACAAGACGCCAATCTAGTGACTAAAGCGATCAACGAGTCTACAACAGCCGAGAAAACACACTCGCACCAACAATAAGAACTACGAGATGGCTTGATTCTCGAAAGGGATACGTAGGCAGCTCGCCTAAAGACGAGTTCAACTATCCCCCTCTCTTAAAGGGAGGGGGGGAGTGGGTATGTATACGAGTATTCGTATACTCCCATATTTTAAAATATTCGCTTTATACTCTAGATTTTTGAAATATTTCAATAAAGACAAAGTTCTAATGTTACCAAATCTCTTCTCAAAAAGATTTTCTAAAAACAGATCCGAACACTTCTGGAAATCACTTCTGCTATATATTATAAACACTTGGTCATTCCGAAAAAATACTTACATATCACACCAGCAATATTTCGAAAAGAACCAGCGAGACGTTGCCTAAAGTCTTAGAGAAATATTCATAAGTCAAAACGCAACTATAAAACCACAAAAGCTTGTCATTTGGCCCCGTCGAGCACATCTGACGTGTTAAACAAACGCATACGACCCGCTGGTCCTTTTACATCCGACTAGGATAAAATAGTGCGTAATAAAAGAAATCCAAAATTTTGGTCAGCACCTTCGGGGATTCTCGATTTCGATCAGACAAGTCGTATAAGCCAAAAAACTTATCGCGGACTTTAAAATGATACGAAATCAAGTTAAAATCGCAACAAGCAAAATTAACGCCGATTAGTCATCGCAAAGCCTTAAAATCGAAAGTAAACCTAGGTTTTTCCCTAAACCCAGCACATTGGTCTCTAACTTCTCAAGTCATGAATTGAGATCCTAAAGGCATGTCTCTTCGCCCATATCTAAACGCTTATAAATCGAAACATTCCGATACACGCAAAACGAATAGGGCGATCCACACAAAGAGTTAGATACGAGATGACAACTCGTATTCTTCTCTCTACACTTAGCAAATAAACTAGTTCATCTTCATTCATAGATAAAAACATAAAATTCAAATACACACCGCCCAGCGGCAAGGATTCAAAGCCACCAACGGCCAGTCCCGAGAAAAATGCAACAATAATATATAAAAATTACATCTCATGCATACAAATCAAACCTTCACTCTTCGGAATACAAAGACGACGAGTTGTGGCCAGCGTTCGAATCAGCCCCCGGCTGGTCGACCTCGCCCCTCTCATCTAGAATCTCTGGCCCAACTTCGACCGAATCCGGCGAGACCACGATAGGGTCCCACTGTGACCACATCGTCCTTTGAATGTCGAGAAGCTCCGATCGCTTATTCTTCTTCTTCTCCACTCGTGCCTGCTGTTTGTCATATTTAACCTTAAAGGAGTACTTCTCATCTTTAGTAAGCATCAGTCCACCAACCACTCCGCAGCACTCACGATAGTCGCCTATGGCCTGTTGCACCTTATTGGCCTCCTCGAGGTCACTCACAAATCGCTCACGAGGGACATTCATCACCTCAATAACCTCTCTCTTGCCCTTCCTACGAGCATGGCAAGCCTTTGTGTCAGATAGCTCCTGAACACGAATAAACTCTGTCTCGTACTCTCCCCTCATACGAGCAACTTCACCCTCGGCCCAGGCCTGATCGCTAAGAGATTTTGCATTAACCTCGCCCCTAAGACGAGCAACCTCCTTTTTCGCCGAGTCCGCACGAAGCTCCGCAAGTTGGACCTCAGCACTGTTTGCATTCAAAACTTGGCTCAAAATAAGGAGGCCCTTCAAAAACAACGAGGGTTTAAAAAAATTTCTCGGTTATATACCAACAAGCGAAAACTAACTTGATTAACTTTCTTGGACGCTTTAACAAACTATGGAGTGTGGCAAGGCTCTCCATCAGGAAAAACAAAGCTCGAGGAACCATCGGTGCGAGACCAGTTCGCCTGACTATCAAGAAAGTCTTTGAGTATGTTATAAGGAGTGGAGTAGATACCGTCAGTTGCCTCATCATCAACCACCATATGTTTGTCTTTACGACACTTTGACTTATCTTTCCTTGCAGGAGACTCGTACGGAACAAAACCCTCCATACTCGGCTCCTCATCTTCAGGGATCAGCGAGTTTGGAAGAAATCGAGACTGTGGAGGACGGTTGCATAGCGAACACACTTTGGAGTAAAAATATCCCAATGACGTTCTCCGCCTTGCAACAAGCCATTAATAGTCAGCATGCCTTCCGGGAACGGAGGGAGAGGATTAATCACTGTAATAACAAAAGCAGCCAAATTAATCCAAAATTCTCGAAACAAAGAAGATTGTTGCATGGAACCAATTCATGATACCTTTTTCACCCCAGCTGGTCCTGAAGAAAGGGATGCAGTTCTCCTCCACCGATGCACTTCCGACTCGGAAATAGAAAAAAATGTTTCTTCCAAGAAGGATAGTTTGACCTAAATTCAGTGACGATCGACCAATCGTGACGAGGGCACAACTTGACTCTTTTGGAATCTCCCTCGGGTTTCAGTAATCCCTCAAGGTGGTCGACATCAAGAGTCATACCTAGTTCATAGCTTAGCACCAAGATTTCAAGAGTTGCTGTAATCCACACGAAGACATTTTGCTTATCGAAAGCCCGAGACGGTGAAGAAACCGAACAATGCTCTCCAGAATTGGAAACCATAAGTAACACTGCATCAAGAACGCCTCATCACACGTGAAATAGCCGTCATGAGCGGTCTTAGCTTTCTCCCCATCTGCTGGGAGGCGAAATTCCACCGCGTCCAGAACGTGACTATAACGTCGAATGGAATCGAGACCATTATGGTTGGATAGACTCGGGCACCCGTCAATGTGATCGTCATAGAAAGGAAGCGGCACCCAAGTCCCAGACTTGTTAGGCCGTGTGTTTCTCCCAGTCGCTCGACACGCATCTAACCCCTCAAGATTAACCAAAGGCATCACAAACTCTTCCTTTGACTCCACAGGGCAATGCGGCAAACTGGGCTCACCAAGGTCGCAACGCTCGGACCTGGTCGTGGAACGAGTTTTCCTCTTTGAAAACATTAGGAAGAAGTTCAGAGAGAGAAAAAGAGAGAGAAATTTCTCAACGTTGAAAGACGATTATGTGGGAAGAATTGAGTAAAGAATTTGAAACTTACTCCACATACTTACAAGCAAAATTTTACTATTCATCTTCGGACTTTTGGTCATTAAAGTTCCACCTAATTCCACCAAACTTACCTAACAAGTTCAAACCGCCCGCAAGAACTCTACAACTGGGGGGCTAACTGTTGGGTCAAAAACGGTTACGATGGAATCAACGACCAAAACTCTCCTTAAAATTCAAAATAAGTGCGGAGACGAATCAGAGAGAAGTCTAAAAACTTTCCGAACATATAAACTATGCAAACCTAACAATCGCAACTACGAAAATCGTCGGAGAAACGCCGAAGCAACGGAACCATCCAGTTCACCGGACCGACCGAGATGAACCGGCCGAGACGAGCCGGCCCGACCCACTCGCCGGACCGGCTGAGACGAACAGGCCTGACTCGCTAGATGGTCAGCCAAAGCTCAGCCAGCTCGCCGATCGGTGAGCTAGAACATACGTCTAGCTCGCCGACCGGCGAGCTAGCCAAAGATCAACAAGCTCGCCGATCGGCAAGCTAGAACATACGTCCAGAACATACGTCCAGCTCGCCGACCAGCGAGCTGGCCAAGCCGTTCAATCCAATACCGACTTATTCGAATCGCACTGTCTGTACCATTTGGACACGACGCATACGCCTCACGACTCGATCATACTTTGAACCATGATCGGAACATCTCCTGTTTCGTTCCGATCCGTGTTTTCATTGGAACTTTACGGTAAAAACCGCTAAGACTTATTTTCTCGTAAAAGACTCGAGAAAGTCGTATAAAACGGTAACGGTTGAACGAAACACCTAAGATTATCAAACTATACGACTGTCGATATCCTCAGCGAAATCAGTTGTTCCTCCATGTGGTAGTTGCAGTTAATGGAGCCGTTCCTCGCTTCTGAAACTCCAGAATCGACCATCCTTTATCCATCCTGCGCAGATGATCCGCATCCAGAAAGAGGTGAGAACGGTTGGCAGTAGCGTCATCCAGGCGAATGCCAAGATGCATGAAGATTGGTGTAATCAAGCTCCCGACTGTCTCCTTCTTGGCTCTGCTCTTAAGCGGTTTCATCTTCAGTCCCACCAAATGCTCAACAAAAATGGTTCCTAGTTTACGTGTCAGTACCTCTTGTTCCTCATCAAACCTTGTTGGGGTCAATGGTTACGGCGAAATCAACGAACAAACTCTCCATAAAATTCAAAGTACGTGCTGAGACGAATAAGAGAGAAGTCTAAAAACTTTTCGAACATATAAACTCCCCAAACTTAACAACTGCACCAAGCACTCGCACTGTCCGCACCATTCGGACAGGACGCATACGCCTCTCGACTTGATCATACTTCGAACCACGATCAGAACATCTCCCGTTATGTCCCGAACCGTATTATCATTGGAACTTTACGATAAAAACCGCTAAGACTTGTTTTCTCGTAAAATACTCTTGAAAGTCATATAAAACGGTAACGGTTGAACGAAACATTAAAGGTTATCAAACTATACGACTGACTCGAGAAGTTATTCAAGAATGGCATCGTGTTACGGAACAATTTCGTCTAAACTCGTAAAAATGGTGAAAATCGTAAAACAGTCTGAAAGGTCCTAAAATGCGTCAAAGGCCCACTTACGACTTTGGATGAAATCTAGCCCGATAATACAATGACGGTTTATCTATTAGTTGCACAAAGAGATAAATGTCAAGTTTGAAGATAAATGTCAATTTTGGAGATAAATAAAGTTTTCCGAAGATAAATATGGAAGATCGAGATAAATGGAAGATTTCCAATAGATGCGAATCAGAGTGGAAAAGGAAAGATCAAACCGCGTAGAAGGGAGTATATAAAGACAAGGTCGAAGCCAAAAGACACACAGCACAATTTCGCTGAGCTTTCACCATACCAAAAGCTTAGTCAATTTAGGCAATTTTCCGTTTCTTTTTATCGAGCTGCGTCTCAACTAAGGTTTAGTCTTAGATTGCTATAACTAGGATACACGCCGTCAGCTCTTGTGGCGAAAGCTCATTCTCGTTGTGCCACTCTTACGCAAATTCGGATTAAGAACTTTCTTTGCCTTCCTTTCCGATTTTATATTTTTACTTTGTTGTTCTCGTATCTTGATTGCTTAGCGTGTGGTTTAGCAGATATCCGGGACCTCTGGGAAAGTCGAGTTAACTTGACGTTCCTTATTTTACGGAAATCGACGGTGTGAATTTCGGTTCCCACAAACCTGCTCAGGCCAATCAAACCATCCAACGCGCAAAAAAGGAGTGTAAGGTCCTGCATCCTTACCTTGTTGGGCTCCATCTTACTCAACAGACTATTGGCAAGGGCCCGCATGAAGTAGCGTAAGGTGGGGTGACGGATGTCTGTCTGATTAGCTGAGTCGGAGTCCCAGCGACTTGTACCAGTAAGCCCCCAAAACAGAACTAGTCCGGGGAAATCAGTAACTATAGTGCTGGTCGCGGATGGGTTCTCGAATCCGTATATCTCGCAGAGTTCAGGAATGGAGATGCTGTTTTTAGTTCCTCTGGCGAAGAAATATAGAGTACCATCACCCGCAACTATCGGCTTTGGCTTGGTGTATGCAAGATGATATGTGGCCATGAACTGGCAAACAAGTGGAGCGTAGTTGTCGTATGGACGGGTTGCCATGGTGCCAAAACCCATTTGCTGTATCATATCGAGCATGTTGGATTTAAGACCGAGCCGCTGTAACGTATCCTGCTCGATTAATCAAGTGGGCTCGACGGAGACGTTCCGCCATGCGTTGTAGAAAAGGCTATTGTAGTCATCCCATGTGTATGTGAGCATGCGGTTGATGAATTGGCGGCTTCTAACCGCTACTTTCGGCTCCTCTAAGTTCTTAAATGTAGGGATCGGAGTCTCTTCATCGCGAGGCCACAGATTCTTCTCATGACTTGGTGGAGAGGACGTGGAAGGCTATTTCCTGTGAGATCTCGCTCGGTCGAGTCTTTGCTTTGTTCTTTTCTCGCCGCGTGGTCCCATCTACATCTGCAGATACACAAAAGAGCGGAAACAAGTGAGTACTCAAGGTTACAGTGATTTATATCGATCGGTTTAAATACTATGCATCGATCGATATGTGATTTTAAAACCCATTCAATGTATGCAAACAATCGATAGGTCAAGGATGGTATCTATCGATATCGACTGCGAAACCTGCAAATAATCACTCAACCCAAACCGCGATTTCAAAACATATCTGGCATAAATTTCAATCTTTAAACCTATTTGATTATGCTAACACCCTAAGTTATCTCAAAATCGTGCATAAATTGATCTTGCTCACCTTAAACCTCAGTTATGGGATACCTCAAATTTAGAGAATTTCAAAGTCATACCTTGTAGATCGTTTGAATGAATGAATGAAAAGTGTAGATGAGTGAAAAATAAGTGGATTAGGACGAGAAACGAAAGCATTTTTGCCAAAAAACGAGAGAGAAAAATGGGTTTTTGATTTCGCTAGGGTTTAAGAATAGAGAAAACAGCGGATGTCGACTTAAATGAGGTTTGCCCTCGACATCGGCGGGTCGATTGATACATTGGTTACTGCGTCGATTGATTCTTCGCAATTTTAAGCAACTATCCCAAAATTTTATTATTATAAGAATTAATTATTAATTTAGTTAAAAATTCTATTTTTGTTACAAAAAATTATTTTTTCTAAATTAAAATGGGTTGCCTCCCATTCAGCTCTTATTTTTAGTCTTGTAGCTTGCCTGACGGAATTGATTACTCCGTGATTGGGGTATTTAGACGCAAAGGTCTGCTGTTTGGTGGCTTGGCCCAATAATGCTTGATTTGTTGGCCATTCACTATAAATTCTTCCCCTTTGTCATTTATTAGAGTGATGCTTCCGTAAGGTTTTACTTCCATAATTGTAAAAGGACCGTACCAACGAGATCAGAGTTTTCCAAGAAACAAGGTTAGCAGAGAATTTATATATGAGCACCTGATCATCTGGTTCAAAGCGTCGGGATATTATTTTCTTATCATGATAGGCTTTCATCCTTTCTTTGTAAAATTTTGAATTCTCATATTCTAAGAGTTGTTGGGGTCAAAATCGGTCATGACGGAATCAATGAGCTGGCCATATCCATCCAGCTCGCCGGCTTGGCGAGCTGACCAAGATCGATCAGCTCGCCAAGACAACGAGCTGGCCGTGTTCATCCAGCTCGTCGGCTTGGCAAGCTAGCTGAGACCGATCAGCTCACCAAGATGGCGAGCTGACCAAGATCGATCTGCTCGCCAACCTAGCTCGCCGGCTCCACGAGACTCCATCATATTCTGAACCGTGATCGGATCATCTCTCGTTTCCTCTCGATCCGTATTCTCATTGGAACTTTACAATGAAAACCGCTGAAGACTTGTTTTCTTGTAAAGACTCGAGTAAATCGTATAAAATGGCGACGGTTAAACGAAACACCGAAGGTTACCAAACTATACGATGGACTTGAGATGTATTATAAAAACGACATTGTATCATGGAATGATCGCATCTAAAATTGTAAAACGGCAAAAACGCAAAACGGCACGAAAGGTCCTAAAACGTGAGAAAGGCCCACTTACGATTTTAGACAAAATTCAACCCAAAGATGTGATGACGGTTTATCCATTGTTTGCAGGAGAAGATAAATATAAGTTTTCCAAGGATAAATATGAAGATCGAGATAAATTGAAGATTTCCGATAGACAAGAATCAAGGCGGAAATGGAAAGACTAAACCGCCGAGAGAAGGAGTATATAAGGGGAAGGTTGAAGCCAAGAAGAAGAAGAACTTTTCACAACTCTTTAAGACTTATAACTCTTTGCACTTAGAAACTTAGGTTTTATTCTCGACAAGTTCATTTTCTATGACTGGCCCTCAATTACTAGACGAACTCGCCCAGGCAGTTCGATCTCTTGTCCAGTTCTATCAATTAAACTACGTTCGGTTTAATTCTTGAAAGGGGTACATAATCAGCCTTTCATAAGGTTCAGTCTAAAATCAATCAAAACCCTTTTTGTATCTTTTTTGTCTTCTGTTATCGAGCTAGATAACTCGCTGACAGTTCTTGCGGCCAAAGCTTTTGTAATCTCTTATAATAATCGTAACGCTCTTATGCAGATTTGAAATAAATGCATTTTATCATGTTTTTCATACTTTCCGCATTTATTTGGTTACTTGTCTGGTTCTCGCAGAGATCCGGGACCTCTGGAAAATTAGGGTTTTCCTAAGTTTCCTTATTTTACGGAAAATCGACAGTGCAAATTTCGGTTCCCACAGTTTGGCGCTAGAAGGAGGAGAGGTACGGATTAACTCATAGCCGCAAAACGATGTCTGGATATATGAAAGACAACTCCGGCGGTGACCGCTCCTATAGCCAACGCTCACACAAACACTGTAGTACTTAACAAAATTTAAAACCTAATCGCGACCTTTCGCCAGGGGAAGAGAAAGAAAACAAGCTCGCGATTTCTCTCTCTAAAAACAAAGGGCAACGATAAAAACTATCTAACCCCGTAATGTTTTTCTTATTTCCGAGTTGGACAAATCTCATTACGTATGGGTTGACCAAACGATGTTTTCTAAGAACTTTTCGGTAAAATAAAACTTGCTCTTTTAGAAACTGCGTAAAAACATCGGTTACTCGCGGGAAAACCCTAGGTTACTCTCGGAAAAAACCCTAGGTTACTCGTGGTGTTGGCCAAGCCATCAACTCGCTATCTTTGCGAGTCGGTCGTTCTTTCTCCTCGCCCTCGAGGCACTGACTTTTCCCCGAGGGTCCTTACCATCCAGCTCGTCAAGCCGGCGAGCTGGTCGGCCTTTCTCCTCGACCTCGAGGCAATGACTTTGACCCGAGGGTCCTTACCATCTAGCTCACCAAGCCAGCGAGCTGACCGAGCCCAACCAGCTCGCCAACTTTGCGAGCTGGTTGGCCTTTCTCCACGCACTCGAGGCACTGATTTTTCCCCGAGGGTCCTTACCATCCATCTCGCCATGTCGGCAAGCTGGACGAGCCCAACGAGCTCGTCAAGCCGGCGAGCTGGTCGGCATTACTCCTCGCCCTCGAGGCACTGGCTTTGCCCAGAGGGCCCATACAATCTAACTCGCCGTCTTGGCGAGCTGGTCGGCCTTTCTCCTCGCCCTCGAGGCACTGACTTTCCCCTAGGGACTTTGCCACTCAACTCACCACCATGGAGAGTTGGCAAAGCCTGATTGTACTCAAAACGGTAATAGCATTGCTTTTCACTTTGTCTCGATCGGAGTTTCCGTTGACAAATTACGACGAAAACAAGTTGGCTCGACGAATTGGGACTGTACTCACCGACTTGCCAGTGGGCGAGTTGGACAAGCTTGACCAACTCGCGACCTGGTGATTTTGACAACTCCTTAAGCTTCTATCTTGAATCTGGATCGAAATGCTTTTCCTTTCGTCCCAATCGGAGTAGCCGTTGGAACTTTACGATAAAAACCGCAAAGACTTGCTTTCTCGTATAAGTTCGAATCGATCGTCTAAAACGGAAACGTTTGACTAACCACCAAAGTTGCCTATGCTATACGAGAGATTTCAACTCTCTAAACGCAATCCGTTTCTGCCACGTTAAGTCGAAAACATCTAATCATAAAGGTGTAATGAATTTTCAACAATATACGAAGCATACCTAGTCAGTTAAGTAACACCAGTAGTACAAAGAAACACGAACATAAACTATGATGTTGAATCCCTTCCTCACTCTGATATTTTCGTTAATATTTCGTCAAAAACAGAAGACTTCTAATTTTTCGTAGTCAAAGAATGAAAACATCTTGTAAACTGCCGTAAAACCTAAGGAACTTAAAATTTAAGTGGATAGTCTAGCATGCTAAGTCGTAGGCGATTTGGTCTATCTCGATCTATTGTTGTCTAATCGTTCAAGCAGAACTCGCAAACGGATCAAATCTCTCGTACAATCGAGAAACGAACGCCACACATTTAACGAGAGATCTTTCGACCACGGTTCAGAGGACGGTTGGAATCGAAGGACGGACGTTTTAGGTCGGGAATGCACGGAAGAAGGCTCGGGACGGACGGACGGCTCGACGTACGGCGAACCAAACCGGCCGGTTCAGCTCGCCGGACGGCGAGCTGGTTGGAGATGGCCAGCTCGCTGTGCGGCGAGCTGGTTCGGGACGTACCGGTTCTCCGTACGGTGAGCTGAACCGGCTGGTTCAGCCCATCGTAAGTTGAACCGGTTCGGTCGAACCATGCTCGTAATGCGGTTTTTTGCGGTTTCTTGGACGATCGTGTAATCGGAGATTGTTTCGTTTGTTTTTCCGAAACGACGATTCCCAAGTTTTATGCGGATTTCCTTTGCTCGGAGAATCCTTAAGTTTTATAAAACGATTTCTCGTGACTTTATAAAACGTAACTTTGTTTTGCGGAGACTTTTGGTCGTTGATTCCGTCGTACCGATTTTGACCCCA
>JABAYD010003564.1:0-13919 GCA_014822095.1 Diplotaxis tenuifolia
GTTGACGATATGAAGAACTTAGATCTGTTGAAGGTAAAGTGTTGTCTTTTATTTCTTTTCTATTTTCTTTGAAGTCAATAATGGTGTATGATTAGAAAAGAGTTTAGTGGTCATTTTGCATAAAGTGTGGACCATTCCACGATTTTTCCTTTTATGAGTACCATTCTCACATTGTCTTTTGAAAGTATGGCATTTCAACAAATGGACCTAAACTTTATACCCTTAAACACGAAACCAAATAACTTACAATCCCAAAAATAATTCATTAAAAAGAAATCCTAAACTATACATATAATTCTTAAAACTCTCATCTTTTCATACCATAAAACGTTACTGTAAAAAATTATAAACACAAAAAAGTCATGAAAATGTCATACAAGACAGGAGAAAATAAAAAAAAATCAAATAATGTAATACAAGACACAAGAAAATAAAAAAGAAAGAATAAGTTCTCTTAGCCAATTAGATCCATGTACACGGATCACCTTCTCAGCCGTTAGATTATATTAAATCAAAGGTTAAGATTTATTCTTTGTTCTCCTCACTGCCCCCTCTCTCTCTCTCCCGACAGATTCATTATTCATTTTCTTTATTCTTTTCATCTTATTTGCTCTCATCTCTCCCATCTCTCAACTCTCTCACAAAATCATCACATAAACAAAATCTATCACAACCAGCATCACCATAACCTACGACGCCGCCATCTCCACCTCCTCGTTTTCTACCTCCGCCAGTTAACTATGTCTCAACCACTATTTTTATCTTTCCTCTTATCAACGCTTCTCATTTCCAGATGCATATTCATTGTCTTAGTTAATCAAAGCATCTCAGGTTTGTTATATGTTCCGTTTTTCTTTGAGGTTTTTGAATGATTAGTGTTGTTTAACAAGATTATAACATGATTAAATGTGGATTTGACGTCAGGAACGGGGAAGAGGAAGTGGAATTTATAATGGGGCTGGTGGTTATTCTTGTACTTCTCGTGGTGTCTCAACATTTATAGGTATGTCTGATGCAGTTCCATATTGAATAGCCATTCTTTTCTCTCTCTGCGTCTTGAATTTGATTTTTTATTTTTAATTTTTTTGTTCTTGTTATAGGAAGAAGACGGATATGAAAAAGCTGTGCTGGTGGAGATGGAGCCGAGGAGGGAGAAGAAAAAGAGGGAGAAGGAGAGAAGGCAGAGACTATGGAAAACGACGAAGATTGAGCAGGAAGGTGACAATAGAACACAGGAAGGCAGCGGCGTAGATTAGGTTTAGTTTTTTGGTTGGTTTATTAGGGTTGATTTACATAGAGTTAGTTTAATAAATCTGATTTACATATATTACTTGTAAACAAATTATTTGTAAACTGATTTTAATTAATAAATAAAATTCAATTTTTAATTATGAATTAATTTCAATTTAATTTGAATTATTTAATTATAAATTATGTTTTGGTTACTGGTGTAGTTTTAATATAAATATTGCTATTGATAGAATACTACAATAGTAGTTAAAAAAATGCTATAGTAAAATTTAAAAACAGCTATAGTAAAAATGTTATATTAACGGGTTAGTCGTTATTAAAAAAAATTACAATTGCGTAACCGAAAACGCTATTACTAAAATAATATCAATAGCGGAGAACAAAACCGCTATCTAATAGACCAGACCTATTATCGCGGGCGATATTGAAGCGCTTTCTACAACGCTATGGTAAGTATGATAGCGCTTCACAGGTGCTATTAAAACCCTTATTTCTTGTAGTGATGACTTGTTATGCCATTTACCAATGCACCTAGTACATTCATGAGATTGATGAACCACGTTTTGAGAGCTTTCATAGGTCACTTTGTTGTAGTCTACTTTGATGATATCTTGATCTACGGCGAGAGCTTGGATGAGCATGTTAACCACTTGAAATCTGTTCTTGAAGCACTTAGGAAAGAATCTCTATTTGCTAACTTTAAAAAGTGTACTTTTGGAGCAGATCACCTTGTGTTTTTAGGCTTTGTTCTTACAGCTCAAGGAATCAAGGCGGATGAAGAAAATATCAAAGCAATTCGAGATTGGCCAAGTCCTAAGAATGTAAGTGAAGTAAGGAGCTTTTCATGGGCTTGCTGGTTTCTACAGAAGATTTGTCAAAGACTTCAGCACCATTGCAGCACCTCTTACTGAAGTTATCAAAACAATGTGGGATTCAAATGGGAGAAGGCGCAAGAAGATGCATTCCAAACACTAAAAGGGAAGTTAACTAATGCACCCTTGCTTGTTCTTCCGACTTTTCTAAGACGTTTGAAATTGAGTGTGATGCCTCTGGTGTAGGAATTGGAGCAGTACTGATGCAGGAGAAGAGGCCAATTGCTTATTTCAGTGAGAAGCTTGGTGGAGCCATTCTGAACTATCCTACTTATGATAAGGAGCTATACGCCTTGATCAAAGCACTGGAAACTTGGCAGCACTACCTCTGGCCTAAGGAGTTTGTGATCCACACTGACCATGAATCACTCAAACACCTCAAGGGGCAACATAAGCTGAACAAAAGACACGCCAAATGGGTTTAGTTTCTTGAAACATTTCCTTATGTTATCCGTTACAAGCAAGGTAACGAAAATGTTGTTGCTGATGCATTGTCTAGAAGGTATACTTTGCTGTCTTCAATGGAAACTAAGTTGCTAGGTTTTGAACAAGTGAAAACCTATTGTGCTGATGATCCTGATTTCAAAGAACACTTTAAGAATAGTGAGAAACATACCAGTGGCAAGTGCTATCATGATGATGGTTTTCTTTTTTGAGAATCGTTTGTGCTTACCTAATTGTTCTTTGAGAGAGTTGTATGTCAGGGAATCACATGGAGGAGGACTTATGGGACACTTTTGTGTAGCCAAGACTTACAGCATGCTGAAGGAACACTTTTACTGGCCAAGCATGAAGAAGGACGTGGAGAGAATCTGCAGCAGATGTGTTGTTTGTACCCAAGCTAAGGCTAAGGCTCGCCCACAAGGTATGTATACTCCCCTACCTATTCCTAACGCACCTTGGGTTGACATTTCAATGGATTTTGTGCTTGGTTTGCCTAGAGGACTAGGAAAGGCAAAGATTATATTTTTGTGGTTATTGATAGATTCTCTAAAATGGCACACATTTCATTGCTTGCCACAAAACTGATAATGCACTCATTATTGCTGATCTGTTTTGTAGAGATGTGGTTCGACTACATGGCATGCCTTGGACTATTGTTTCTGATAGACACACCAAGGTCTTGAGTCATTTCTGGAAAACACTTTGGTCTAGATTAGGAACTAAGCTATTGTTTTCCACTACTTGTCATCCACAAACTGATGGAAAAACTGAAGTGGTTAATAGGACTCTAGCTACCCATCAGCATGCTGTGATTAAAAAGAACATTAAAACTTGGGAGGATTGTCTTCCTCATGTTGAGTTTGCTTATAATCATTTTGTGCACCGTGCTACTAAGTTCTCTCCTTTCCAGACTGTATATGGGTTTAACCCACTGACTCCTCTTGATTTGCTACCTTTGCCTCTGAATGAACAGACTAACCTTGATGGAAAGGCCAAGGCCGAGTATGTTGTGTCTTTGCATGAGCAGGTTAAGAAGAATATTGAAGAAAGGACCAAGGAGTATGCAAAGTATGCTAACAAAGGTAGGCGTGAGTTAATATTGGAACCAGGAGACTTGGTAACAATACACTTGAGGAAAGAAAGATTTCATGAAGAAAGAAAGTCTAATCTAATGCCAAGGGCGGATGGACCTTTCAAAGTTTTGGAAAGGATTAACAACAATGACAATGCCTACAAGATAGACCTGCAAGGTAAGTATCCAATCAGTTCTACTTTCAACGTTGCTGACTTGATCCCATTTCATGCAGATCATTTGGATTTGAGGTCAAATCCTTTTAAAGGAGGAGGGGATGATGCAACCATGAACGAACCAGAAGAAGATCAAGAGCTAGCTGAGCTAGATTGAAGTAAGACCTCCGAGGAAGCCGGACTTGAGAGTGCTGGATTTGAGAGTGCTGGACTTGAAAATGCTGGACTTGAGAGTGCTAGACTTGAGTGTGTTGGACTTGAAAATGCTGGACTTAAAATGCTGGACTTGAGAATGCTGGACTTGAGAGTGTTCTTGTTTATTCTCCTTTCACCCAACCGATCAAGATCAAGACCCATTCAGGTTATCTCAAGGACCAATAACCAGATCACAAACCAGAGAGCTAAAGAAGGCAATTTCGTGCCTGGTTTACCTTAAACCAGATGCAAATCCAATTGAAGATCAAACCACAAAACCAGTCAACCTCTTTAATTATTCAGTCTTTGGTCTTGCCTAGTTTTTCCCTTTTTCTTTCTCGTTTTCTACAAGTCTTAAGAGTGTTTGATCTTCTGTTCTTCCCTACATAAACAGATGGCTCTGTTTCATATTATCATTCACTTTTCAATAAAAAAATCTCTTTTGATCTTGTGAATCCTTTGTTCAGTTTATGGACACTGTTTTACCTAGGAGTTGATTCTCTGCAAGGGCCTTTGCCTTAGATCATTGTTTGTGGGTGTAATACTCACGATCTCTGGCTCATCAAAACAAGTGTTTAATCACCCCATCGATATTACACTGAAGAACCATCTCCATCTCGACTTCTATCCATCAATCCATCCCTCATCATCCAAAGATACAGTCTGCAACAACAAACCCATCAACCATTCATAAGGAGTTCATCCTCAAAAGGATCGATCAAATCACCCTCAGATCTAGAAAAGGATTGAAATCTATAAGGGTTTCATTAAGGAGCCTACCATAGATATCAACATGCATAAACCAAACAAGACACCAAGACAAAAAGGTTTTCAAATTTGTTACTATTGGATTTCTGGAAAGCCTTCCTGAAACTACACAAATTCTTCCTAAAATTTTAAAAACACTACATAGTTTCACCATCACTTACAAGAAGAGACTAAACAATGTCATAAGCATATTCACGAGCCTACCAAAGATATCAACATGCATAATCCAAACATGACAAAAAGGTTTTCATATTTGTTACCATCGGATTTATGGAAAGCGTTACTGAAACTACACAAATCTTTCTTGAAATTTTAAAAACACCACAAAGTTTCACCAGCACTTGCACGAAGAGACTAAAAATTTCATAAGCATTTGATTAGCTCAACTGGTTCTCGAGAATAGCATCTGATGTAGCTCGACTGTACCTAGAAAATAACAAGATCAAAAAGAAAATTATCTCAAAACCTTATGTTTCCACAATTTAGCAGCCTTTGATTTGAGCTCCAACAACTTCTAAGGACCTTTCCTTCGCTAGACAACATACCTTTTTGTCTTTACCATAACAACTTCTCAGATTAATAGTGGTTATCTTCAGCTACAAACATACCGAACAAATTTGTCGATTATGAAGATTAAGCTTAAGGCTGTAAAAGCAGTAACAATGATTGCAAGAGGTCCGGGAAATAAGGGCAAGACCTGAGTACTACCCTATATCAATATATATCAAAGGAAAGCACTTCTCGTTCGTATGAAGTCGATACAAGGTAGTACTCGGTCTCATAGAAATTCCATTAATTAATTCCATTTATGTAACGGGATAAATCATGGTAGAGAGGAAATTGAGTTAGACGTGGTGATCAAATCTCGCGCTAACAAGTTCCACCACATGTTTGTCGGCAAATTACAACATGTTACAACATGTGTCCAAAGCCATATAACATGTAGACTGAAGAAATTATACTATATAACATGTAGACTGAAAACATTTTATAAACTTTTGATGCTTTGAATTTTTTTTAAGAAGTTATATTTCGTTCATGAAGTCATAGCTATAGTTTCAAAGAATTTGAGTTTCTTTTTGTAATCATCGTAAAATGATTAAACTTATATGATTCCTAAAAGTAATATGATCACTATTCATTTGAAAAAAAAGTCTAATGAATATTAACTGAAAATTTACTTCTTCGCGCTCATGAAGTCACAGCTATAGTTTCAATGAATTTGAGTTTTGTTTTTGTAATCATTGCAAAATTATTAAATTTATATGATTCCTAAAAATAATACGGATCACTATTCATTAGAAAAATAAATTTAGTCTAATGAATATTGATTCAAATTTTACTTCTTCTTTTTTTTTTTGAGAAATGGCTTTAAAATTTTATTTCTTTATTTGTTATAATTTACTTCCTTGTTTTGCAAAAAAAAAAAAAAATTGATAATTCACAAGACAAGAACCAGCTTAGTACTTTATTATCTCTTGGCTTGCATACTAAATTCTGTATTAGTATAACTACCTTAAAATATATGCATTAATAATTATTGGAAAGATTTTTATTATGTAATCATTGCAAAATTATTAAATTTATATGATTCCTAAAAATAATACCGATCACTATCCATTAGAAAAATAAATTTAGTCTAATGAATATTGATTCAAAATTTACTTTTTCTTTCTTTTTTGAAAAAGGGCTTTGAAAATTTACTTCTTTATTTGTTATTATTTACTTCCTTATTTTGCAGAAAAAAAAAATTGATAAAAAGCCCAGAATAGCACCAAACCATGTTTTTGTTCCTAAACTAGCATTCAAGATCTGAAGTCACAAAAATATGTTTCATTAAAGGGGATCATTTACTCTTATGCCCCCTCCTATAAGTAATTAAAAAAAAATAGAGATTCGAAAATAAATCTAATTGTCGGAGACGATCCTCGCCGTCGTCGTCTCCTTCGTTTCTGCATCGACGTCTTCGTCTCCTCTCGCCTCTGCATCACCGTCGTCGTCTCGATACTCACAACGTGTTTGCCGTCCGTCGTCTCAGAACCTCTTCAACCAGTCAATATCTCTTCACCTCTTCATGTGTCTTATTTTAGAGACTCTGAACCGCAGCACTAATCTCATCAGGGTCCGATCCCTAATCAGATATCTAAGTTCACTGCACTGAAAGTTCTTGACTTGAGTAGTAACCATGTGGAGGGTAAGATTTCAGAAGGTTTAGGGTTACTAATCAATCTTAAAATCTTAAACTTGGGGAGTAATCTGTTAACTGGCCTTGTCCCTAATGTGATAGGGAAGCTAACTGGGCTTGTTGTTTTTTATTTGTCCGAAAATAGTTATTTAGTTAGTAAGATTCCTTCTTCTATTGGAAAGCTAGACAAGCTTGAAGAGCTTCTTCTGCATAGGTCAGGTTTTCATGGAGAGATTCCCACTTCTTTTGTGGGTTTGACGAGTTTGAAAGTGTTGGACCTGTGTTTGAACAACCTGACAGGTGAGATCACTCGTTCCCTAGGGTCTACTCTCAAGAACTTAGTGTCTCTTGATGTCTCTCAGAACAATATCACTGGCTCTTTCCCTAGTGGTGTTTACAGTGGCAAGAGGCTTATTAGGCTCTCTCTCCATTCGAATTTGTTTGAAAGATCATTGACTAACTTTATTGGTTAATTTCTTAATCTGGAGAGGTTTCAAGTACATGACAATGGTTTCTCTGGTTAGTTTCCATTGGGGTTATGGTCATCACCAAAGATTAAGATTATTAGAGCTGGTAATAATAGATTTACAGGTCAAGTTCATGAGTCTGTCTCTTTGGCTTCTTCATTAGAGCAAGTTGAGATTGATAACAATTCATTTTCTGGTGAGATCCCACATAGTCTTGGAGTTATCAAGAACTTATACAAGTTCTCTGCTTCGGAGAATGGTTTTGAAGGAGGATTGCCACCAAATTTCTCATCATTGTTAACATCTCTCACAATAGTCTCTCAGGGAAGATTCCAAAGCCAAATAACTGCAAGAAGCTTGTCTCTTTGTCTCTTGCAGGGAATGTATTTGCCGGTGGAATCAGTACTTTTTTACAGTGTTTCTCTCTCGTATTGTGTTTCAGTCAAAACAAAAAAAGTTAAAAATTTAGAGGATTACTGGTCTTGTATCCGGGTAATCTCGTTTTCATATTCTCTTCTGGAAAGCTATCCTGAATGTGACAAATGATATCCTATTATGGATACCCATCCAAAAAATTAAAAATTATTTCCAACATTTTTAATAAAAAATTATGGTTAACTATATTTATGCTTTACCTTCTAACATATGCTTCTCCTCGGCCTAGCGGCTAAACCACCTATCTTATGAAACTGGATTACTTGCCTCAACCCGAGTTCGATTCCAATTTGATTCCAAGGGTATTCAGAATCGTACTTTATTTTTAATTGAATAAAAATAAATAGATTATATTACTTCACTTACATCACTGAACAATATAAATCCATTTGGCCTAGTGGCCACACATTATTCCCTCTTTCCCAAACATCTCAGGATATATTTGTTCTTTTTTTAATTTAAAAATTCCAAATCACAATTTGAAATCCAAGTATGCAGATATCAATACTTAGATTTTGATCTCATTTCATTTTTTTAATTTAAGAAAGAAACACACTAATATTCAACTTTTCTGGAAACTCATCCAGAAATTCTAAAGTTATTTCCAACGTTTAGAATACTCATTTTTATTTCTGGTAACCCATCCTGAAAGTGCCTCATGTTATCCTAGACATCGTGAAATTTCTTTAATAACAATCTAAATGATAAAAATGTTGTAGTGATCATTCGTTACCAATATTCAATTATTCTAGAAACTCATCCAAAAAATTTAAAGTTATTTCCAACATTTAAAATACTCATTTTATTTCTGGTAACCCATCCTGAAAATGCCACATGTTATCCTATACATCTTGAAATTTCTTCAATAACAATCTAAATGATAAAAATGTTGTAGTGATCATTCATTACAAACTTTTACTTGTCCAAGTAACATTAAAGTTCAAAAACATAGTATAAAACAGAACGAGTGTCACATTTTCACTTCATGTTACCTTCCTGGAAATCTTTATCCATAAACTAGTCGAAGATCTCACAACATAGCTTGCTTCGTAAGTCCATCGCAGTATCAACATAGCTTGCTAACATTGGATTTTCTGGAAAGCCTTCCTGAAACTACACAAATCCTTCCTGGAATTTTAAAAACACCACACAGTTTCACCAGAACTAGCAAGAAGAGACTAAACAATGTCATAAGCATATTCACGAGCCTACCAAAGATGTAAACATGCATAAGCCAAACAAGACAACAAGACAAAAAGGTTTTCAAATTTGCTAACATTGGATTTTCTGGAAAACCTTCCTGAAACTACACAAATTCTTTCTGAGATTTTGAAAACACCACATAGTTTCACCAGAACTAGCAAGAAGAGACTAAACAGTGTTATAAGCATATTCACGAGCCTACCATAGATATCAAAATGCATAAGACAAACAAGACACCAAGACAAAAAGGTTTTCAAATTTGTTACTATCGGATTTCTAGAAAGCCTTCCTGAAACTACACAAATCCTTCCAAAATTTTTAAAAACACTACTCAGTTTCACCATCGCTTACAAGAAGAGACTAAACAATGTCATAAGCATATTCACGAGCCTACCAAAGATATCAACATGCATAAGCCAAACAAGGCAAAAATGTTTTCATATTTGTTACCATCGGATTTATGGAAAGCCTTGCTGAAACTACACAAATCCTTCTTAAAATTTTAAAAACACCACAAAGTTTCACCAGCACTTGCAAGAAGAGACTAAAAATGTCATAATCATTTGATTAGCTCAACTGGTTCTCGAGAATAGCATCTGATGTAGCTCAACTGTATCTACAAAATAACAATATCAAAAGGAAAATTACCTCAAAACCTTATGTTTCCACAATTTAGCAGCCTTTGTTTCCACAATTTAGCAGCCTTTGTTTCCACAATTTAGCAGCCTTTGATTTGAGCTCCAACAACTTCCAAGGACCGTTCTTTCGCTGGACAACATAGCTTTGTCTTTACCATAACAACTTCTCGGGTTAATAGTGGTTATCTTCAGCTACAAACATACCGAAAAAATTTGTGTTTATAACAAATCAAAATCAATCTGTTGATTAGGAAGGCTAAGCTTAAGGCTATAAGAGCGGTAATAATGATGGCAAGTGGTCCGAGAGATAAGGGCAAGACCTGAGTGTTCAACATAGCTCAAGGGATCATTAACCATATTTCTCAATCAGTGTTTTAAAAATAAGACAGAAAGGTTTTGACATATACTTAGAACAAAAATCAAGAGGATGAAGCTCAATAAATGAAGCTTCCTGGGCTTCCTTCTAATTCTGATTGGATCTGTTCAGTACATTGTTCAGCAGTATACATCAGCTTCGAGCGGACATAAGCTTCAGAACTCCGTCAAGAACGCTTACGCTATAGGGAAACTCAAGATGATCACTTTCGAACTTGAGACAGCCACGGAAATTGTTAAGAATCGGAACCCGTCCAAGGTTGAGAGTGGCGCAAATTTATTATCCGAAGAACAACGAATAGAAACTCCCAATGTTCAATTCAAAAACCCATTTGTGAACCAAATATAAGAAAATTCCCAAACTTTTAATCACAAAACTCTAATTTCAAAAACTTACATCGTTATTTGTCTCTTGCTTGATTTGTCACTGATTTTGAGTGTAAAGAGTGAGACAGTGGTGGTTCGCCGTGATTTGTTCCGGTGTCTCTGTTGTTGGATGGCAATGTTGAGAGATAAGGAGAATACATAGAGAAGGAGAAGACGCAGAGAAGAAGACGCGTAGAGTTTTTTTAGCTATATTGTTAAATAAGTATATTAGAGTCTTTTGAACAGTTAATGAATTGTTATTTTTGTCATTTTTTCTTTCTAGTGTTCTTTTGGGGACAAAAACTTCAAAAGTTCTATGGAGAATTGCATATTGATAATTCACAAGACAAGAACCAACTTCGTACTTTCTTATCTATTGGCTTGCATACTAAATTCTGTATTAGGTATAACTACCTTAAAATATATGCATTAATAATTATTGGAAAGAGTTTTATAATGCAAAATCCGCGTAGAAGAAAGAATTAGTTGAGATGCTAACGATGTAGACAAAGAAGTAAGTAGTGAGTCACATCCAAAATCAAAGGAAAGCACTTCCACGTTCATATTCTTCTTCCAACATCTCTATAAAAGGAGTTATGAAGTCGATATAGGGTAGTACTCGGTCTCATAGAAATTCCATTAATTAATTCCATTTATGTAACGGGATAAATAATGGTAGAGGAGGAAATTGAGTTAGACGTGGTAATCAAATCTCCGGCTAACAAGTTCCGCATGTTCGTCGGCGAATTACAACATGTGCCCAAAGCCACTCGCTACATTCAGGGATGTGATTTGCTTGAAGGGGACTGGGGCATGGTTGGAAGCATAGTCTTGTGGAAACTACTTTTTGGTAATGGCATGATTGGCATCCGTTTTTAATTTTATCTATCAACTTGTTTTCGTTCTGTTCTTCTTTGATTTGAATCAGAAGATCTTTTTGTTGAAACTGGTGGTGAGATCATACGATCGAGGACTTGGATATAGCTGGAAGATAAGATTTTAAAAGATTTTTTGTTTGCTTGTTTCTTTGATTTCAATCCCAAGAAAACATGTTTTGGTTTAGATGGAGAGGCAAGAGTGTCGAAAGATAGGATCGAGGCAATGGATTTTGAGAAGAAAGTGATTCAGTGGAGAGTGTTAGAGGGACCTCTTAATACAGAATACAACAGCCTCTTGAAAACGATGAATGTGAGCCCTAACCATGGAGGACCAGGAAGTACGGTGACGTGGAACTTGAAGTACGAGAGGATTGATGATAACGTTGCTCACCCTGAGAGACTGCTCCAGTACTTGGTCGAAATGACTAAACAGGTCGACGGATACCTCTTATCTGAAGAATAAAGGCTCTTCGGGCTGGAAATATATATATATTTAATACTTGACAAACCACATGTTTGTGTGGGAGTTATTGTTACGTAATAGAGGACTCCTCTTGTGTGTTTGTATGCCTAATATCTTTCTCAATAATGTATCATTTATCGGATTGAAAAGAGATATATTTTCCTATTGTATTTAAGAGTATATATTCTCCTATTGTATTTAAGAGTGTATATTATCGGAATGAAAAGAGATATATATTTTCCTATTCGATTGGAAATTAGAAAAGGATGTATTTAATAATTTTTTTTTGTTACAAAATGGGGTCTAGTATTTAAACTTTTTTTATTAGTCATTCTAGTTATTTTAAGATTAATTTGGATCATTTCAAGTAATTCCTCTAAATCTTATTAATCTATTTATTATTTTTAATATAGTGTAATTTGTTGTGAAAGTATATTTTATTCATGTTCATATCTCTCATATATATACAATCAATGAACCGTTATAAGAAAAAGGATAATCATCGTCCTAAGGAGATAATAATAACCATACACAAGAAGGATAATGACTAAAATAAGTTATAATAAACACAAGGCAACCACTAAATGATTCTTAACACTCTCCTGGTTAACACATCCGGTTCAGGGTTTGTTACATGCTCTTGATGTTACCTCATTAAAACCTCTCCTGAAAACTCAAAACTCAATATGGTAAAAAAGGAAACCAAGGACAGGGAAAAGAGTAAAACACATGAACTCCCCCTGATGAATGCATCACTGAAGGTCTTTCAGTCTGCGAATTCCTATCTGATGTATAAGCTTTCTGAACATCGAGGTAGGCAAGGACTTGGTGAAGAGATCTGCTGAATTCTCGCTTGAACGAACTTGTAATACTTGAACCTCGCCTGCCTTCTGGAGCTCATGGGTAAAGAAGAACTTGGGCAGAATGTGCTTCGTCCTATCACCTTTGATGTAGCTGTCTTTGAGTTGTGCAATGCAGGCTGCATTATCTTCATACATCACAAGTGGTGGGTCCTTTCCATTGGTCATTCCCTAGACAACTCGGACATGATTGGTCATAGTCCTTAACCATATGCTTTCACGGCTGGCTTCATGTATTGCTAGTATCTCTGCATGGTTTGATGAAGTAGCTGGCATGGTTTGCTTCATGGAACGCCAAGATATTGCTGTACCACCGTAGGTATACACATATCCAGTCTGAGATCTACCACAGTGTGGGTCTAAGAGATACCATGCAACAACAAAACAAACTAAACCATCTTTAGACTCATTATTATAATATAAACTCAAGTCTTTCGTTCCTTGCAGGTAACAAGGTATGTGTTTTATCTCGTTCCAGTGCCTCTGGGTCGGACAAGAGCTAAATCTTGATAACAAGTTCACGGCAAAACTGATGTCTGGTCATGTGTGGCATGCCAGATATATCAGGGCTCCTATGGCACTAAAATATGGCATTTTGGGACCAAGGACATCTTCTTTGTCCTTCTTTGGACCAAACGGATCAGTATCCGGTTCTAAGCTTCTCACGACCATAGGGCTAGTCAATGGGTGAGATTTATCCATATTAAACTTCTTGAGTACCTTTTCTTTATATGCCATTTGATGCACAAGGATTTCATCTTTTCTATACTCAAGTTGTAAACCCAAAAAAAAAACTTAGCCTTTCCAAGATCTTTCATCTCGAACTCTTTCTTGAGATATTCAACTGTTTGGAAAATTTCTCCAGAGGTTCCTAGGATATTCAGATCATCTACATAGACTACAATGATCACAAAGCTCTTGCTATTGAACTTCTTTATGAATAAACATGGGCAAAACTGGTCGTTTTTTTATCCCTCTTGACCAGATACTCACTCAATCTATTGTACCACATCCGACCACTTTGCTTTAATCTATAAAGAGCCTTGTTCAACCTTATGCAACGTTTTTTCTCGAGAACTCTCCTTATTTTTCAAATTAATACCATCTGGGATTTTCATATATATATATATATATCTCATTATCCAGTGGACCATATAAATATGCGGTTACAACATCCATTAACCGTAAATCTAGACCTTCTCTTACAGCCAGACTTATCAAAAATCTGAAGGTCGTAGCATCCACCACAGGGGAGTATGTCTCCTCATAAT